>NIPM01001304.1:11433-21794 GCA_002738285.1 Holacanthella duospinosa | reverse complement strand
TGTGACATGGAAAGCAACCTAGTTCAATTGAATCAACCAGAATGTCACTTACAACAGGAAGCAAAAACAAAAATATTAAATGTTCATAGCCCTGGATCGTATAGTTATATCTGCGTAAACCCTAAGGATAACGTCTATGCAAAGCAGACATATTATGCTCAAGAGCAAAACGAAAATGTTGCTCACAAGATGGTAATGGAATTGTTCGAACATGCTGAACTACTTTCTAAAAAAATAAAACANTAACGTCTATGCAAAGCAGACATATTATGCTCAAGAGCAAAACGAAAATGTTGCTCACAAGATGGTAATGGAATTGTTCGAACATGCTGAACTACTTTCTAAAAAAATAAAACACACTGATACTATTGCAAGTACTACAATGGTACTCACTCAAGCTAATGAACAAATGATACGTGGAGACCTAACAACCTCGTTGTCTTGTTGTATCTGCTCGAAAAAGTTTGAGCTTGGGGACACAAATTTGCATAGACATCATGATCATACCATCACAGATGGTAAATGTTTTTACATAATATTACAAAATAATTTTTGAAAATCCTTTTTGTAAAATAGGTAGTCCAAATTTCATCGGATTAGCTCATCAACAGTGTAATATGAAAGCTGTACAGAAACCTAGTGAATTTGTTTGTGTCTTTCACGGCTTCAAAAATTATGACAGCAAACTTATTATGGAAGCACTCCAGAAAGACTTCATAGACTCCGTGACAGTTATTCCAAATTCCACTGAAAAATTTAATGCTATTTTCATGAAACGAAAAGGAATTACACTCAAGTTTATTGATAGCTATGCATTTTTTAACTGTGGCTTGAGTGAGCTAGCAAAAACCTTAACTGAACAAGATTCCAGAATCACACGTCAAGTATTCCAAGTATATGAAACTAAAATACATTTACTTTATCGCAAAGGAGTATACTGTTATTCCTTTATGGATAACGTAGACAAATATAAACTCACAGAACTTCCACCTATTGAAGAATTTAAGAATGACTTGACAGATGAAAACATTACCCATGAAGATTATGATTTGGCAAAAACTGTCTGGAACGAGTTCCAAATATTAAACATGGGCGACTACACTAACACATACTGCTTATCTGACACTGCTCTTCTTGCTGATAGTTTCATAAAATTACGCAATGTCATGTACAAGGCTTTTGGACTTGACGTTTGCCATTATTTTAGTTTACCAATGTTTATTTATGACGCATGTCTAAAGTTCACTCAAGTTGAACTTGAAAACATTCGTTGCCCAAACGCTTACCTACTAATTGAAGAAGGTCTACGAGGAGGATTGGTTTCCGTTGGGAATATTCGGACTGCTAGAGCAAATAATCCTTTTGTACCAGATTATGATCCAAATGCAGAAAAAACATATTTAGCAATGATGGACATAACAAACTTATATATTAAAATATTCCTGTTAATACTCTGATGAATACCTATTAAAATTTGATTGTCTTTAGGTACAGCGATGATTGCTAAACTTCCTGAACGAGATTATTTAATGGTCCGACCGGAGGAACTCGAAAAAATGTGTGAAAATCCCGAGCTATTTTTTGAAAATATTAAGGATAATGGACGAGTGGGTTATTTTGTCAAAATTGACGCTGAAATACCTCCAGAGCTTCACGCCAAACTTAATAAGTGAGTCATATTGAATTATTTGATTCAAATATAATTGATTGATTGCTTACAGATATCCGCCAATGCCATACAGAAGACTGATAAATACTGAAGAAATTTCTTCACATATGATGGATTTTGGCGAAGAAATTGAAGTAGATATGAATACTTTCAAAACTGAACGCCTCATCGCAGATTTTCATGTCCACAAAAATTATGTTTGTCACTACAGACTTTTAAAATATTGGATGAAGCTGGGATGTAAGGTTACCAAGATTCATGCTGCAGTAAAATTTATTCAATCTGACTGGCTAAAAAAATTTATGGAATTTAATGCTATGATGAGAAAGGCAGCCACTTCAAAAATGGAAGATTTAATCTGGAAACTCTGCAACTGCGCTACCTTTGGTAAAATGATTGAAGCAACGCGCAATCGTGTAAACGTGAAACTCATAATGGGACGTGAGATGGTTTTGAATTATAATTCAAAACCCACAANGAAACTCATAATGGGACGTGAGATGGTTTTGAATTATAATTCAAAACCCACAATACAGAGTGTGAATATTGTTCACAAAGACTTGGTTATCATTCAGTTAAAGAAACTATCAGTTACGTTGGATCGTCCTATTGCAGTTGGAGCTGCTTGCCTGGAAATTAGGAAGCTCATAATGTTCCAATGGTTTTACGACTATTTCCAAAATAAAATATCCAAATCTAGATCTAGTGTATACTGATACTGACTCGTTGCTCATGCTAATCAAAACAGAAAACTATTATCAAGATTGTAAAGATAATGAAGGAGAAATTTTTGACATGAGCTGCTATGATGTCAATCATCCATATTTTGGACAGTATTATAGCGTCAAGAACAAGAAGAAGTAGGAACCATGAAGGATGAGTACGCAATGTGTGTTTTGACTCACGCTTGCGTAAATAAACCAAAACTATATGCTCTGAGATATGTGAAAGACGAAATTGATTCTGTGACAGGACTAAACGTGAACACTGTCGAATTCAAAAAGAAATGGAAAGGAATACCAAAACGATCTTTGGATCGTGACTACGTTTGATGATTATGTGAACGCAATTGAAAATCCGATCCAGACAAATGTCACAAGTAAATCTATCCGAAGTTTCAAACATAAATTATATACGATAGAATCAACGAAAAAAGCCATAAACGGATTTGATATAAAACGTTTTATTCTACCAGATAACATTAACACATTAGCATTTAACCATACAGATATTAAAACTTTTTATAATTAGTTTGAGTAAACTATACAATCTTCAGGGAATATACTAGTACGTATTCTAAATTTATCGTCTTGTTGCAAATTCAAATCAATAAATAAATGTGTATATGGTTTTTTCAAAACATCTTTGTAAGCAGCTTCAAATGCCATGTTCTTCTTTCCACCATTTAACTGTCTTCCAAGGCAATAAGCGTGAGTAGAATCTTTGACATTTTTCATAAGGATCAAATATTTGCAATTTGTAGTTAGAATTCGTAATTCCTTCTCAAAGAATGAGTGAGTGAGAAAGATTACACTAATATTTCTGTGATGAGAAGTTCTAGTAAAAAGATTTCCAATAGTTTTTGATTTGCAAATTTCTGCTAGTAAATCGTCTAGAACAAATAGTTGTGGAGTATCCAATGGATTCGTAAAATCTTCCGGAAGACCCTTATGAAAAACTATTGAAGGCACTTTTGCTTCCAATTCATTGAAAAATTTTTCTTGATACTCAGAGTAGCATTATGTAATTTTGTCAATTGGAAAATCAAACATTTCGTAACGTCTTTCCAAAATTTTACTCGTCAAAGTACTTTTACCACTTTGAGAACTTCCAGAAATTGTCGTTGTAAACGGCGTAATTAGCCGATAATCAAAATAAATTGTTTCACAATCCATTGCAACAAATAAACTAACTTCAAAGTTATAGTTACACGTCATATTATATCCTTTATTAACCAAAATTTCTCCAAGAAAAGATTTTTTAAATATATGAAAAGCATTCAAATGTGGAATAAGTATTTCCATAGAATCCTGTTCCAAGCAAAGTACAAGACCATCCTTATCTTGTTTCCACGATGTATTCAAAGCTGGAATAACTTGTGGAGGTGAATCTATTACCAAAAATATATAATTAATTAATCCATGACGGTGCTGTATCGCGCCAAGCGCGATATTTATATCGCGTAGCGATATTTTCTATCGCACCGAGTGCGATATCTATCGCGTTATGCGCGATAAGTCTATGCCTTAAGGGCATACGTACGACCCCAAGGGTCGTATGTGGGAGGACTCGCCGCGTAACTTACCTTTTGAATTCCCTAAAAGTTGTCTCAATTTATTATCCAAAACATTAACTTTTGTTTGCCAAGCACGTTTTTTAATTGCGTCTTCGGCTGTTATCAATTCCATATTTGCTTCTTTACAAAGATGTGGTTTTGCTAACTCTGCATCAATTTTAATCTTTTTGTTCAAAATCATTTTCTCCTTATTTTTCCTCTTTGAATTTTCTCGTTCCATTTTTTTATGCTCCTGTACCATTCTCTTTGCCGCGGCATAAAATGCTGTTTTTTCATTTTTTTTTGTTTTTTTTTTACGTTTTTTTACTTGTACCACTGGGACTTCTTGTGTTGGCGTTGGCATTGGAGGTGGNGTACCATTCTCTTTGCCGCGGCATAAAATGCTGTTTTTTCATTTTTTTTTGTTTTTTTTTTACGTTTTTTTACTTGTACCACTGGGACTTCTTGTGTTGGCGTTGGCATTGGAGGTGGCTGTGGCGGTGACGGCAGAACAAATTTAGTGATTATTCCTTCAGGGAAAAAAAGATTCCAGTCTTCATCATCAATTTCCGGTCAGTTGGGGATCTTGTATGGATCATTTATGGAGTCAGGGCTCGAATTATACTCATCCATGGGTTGAATTGTTTGTGTCAATCAACCACCCGTAATTTTCTGTTATTTTTTGCACAAGTACTTCCAACTTAATTATTGCCTGTTCAGCGTCTTGCAAAATTTGACAAGTCCAAAATCCAAAAATTATGTATAAGATTAGGGATAAGAGAACAAAAAAAGAAATGAAATTTTTTTCTTTAGGGATGATTTCGTGTCTTCTAGTAATTTTTTCTCTCCCAGTACCAGTTTCGTCGTATGCGATGTTCCCAGACATATTTTTCAGAATGGTAAAATTNCGTTGCCCAAACGCTTACCTACTAATTGAAGAAGGTCTACGAGGAGGATTGGTTTCCGTTGGGAATATTCGGACACTAGAGCAAATAATTCTTTTGTCCCAGATTATGATCCAAATGCAGAAAAAACATATTTAGCAATGATGGACATAACAAACTTATATGGTAAAATATTCCTGTTAATACTCTGATGAATACCTATTAAAATTTGATTGTCTTTAGGTACAGCGATGATTGCTAAACTTCCTGAACGAGATTATTTAATGGTCGTACCGGAGGAACTCAAAAAAATGTGTGAAAATCCCGAGCTATTTTTTGAAAATATTAAGGATAATGGACGAGTGGGTTATTTTGTCAAAATTGACGCTGAAATACCTCCAGAGCTTCACGCCAAACTTAATAAGTGAGTCATATTGAATTATTTGATTCAAATATAATTGATTGATTGCTTACAGATATCCGCCAATGTCATAAAGAAGACTGATAGATACTAAAGAAATTTCTTCACATATGATGGATTTTGGCGAAGAAATTGAAGTAGATATGAATACTTTCAAAACTGAACGCCTCATCGCAGATTTTCATGTCCACAAAAATTATGTTTGTCACTACAGACTTTTAAAATATTGGATGAAGCTGGGATGTAAGGTTACCAAGATTCATGCTGCAGTAAAATTTATTCAATCTGACTGGCTAAAAAAATTTATGGAATTCAATGCTATGATGAGAAAGGCAGCCACTTCAAAAATGGAAGATTTAATCTGGAAACTCTGCAACTGCGCTACATTTGGTAAAATGATTGAAGCAACGCGCAATCGTGTAAACATGAAACTCATAATGGGACGTGAGATGGCTTTGAATTATAATTCAAAACCCACAATACAGAGTGTGAATATTGTTCACAACGACTTGGTTATCATTCAGTTAAAGAAACTATCAGTTACGTTGGATCGTCCTATTGCAGTTGGAGCTGCTTGCCTGGAAATTAGCAAGCTCATAATGTTCCAATGGTTTTACGACTATTTCCTCATAAAATATCCAAATCTAGATCTAGTATGTACTGATACTGACTCGTTGCTCATGCTAATCAAAACAGAAAACTATTATCAAGATTGTAAAGATAATGAAGGAGAAATTTTTGACATGAGCTGCTATGATGTCAATCATCCATATTTTGGACAGTATTATAGCGTCAAGAACAAGAAGAAGTAGGAACCATGAAGGATGAGTACGCAATGTGTGTTTTGACTCACGCTTGCGTAAATAAACCAAAACTATATGCTCTGAGATATGTGAAAGACGAAATTGATTCTGTGACAGGACTAAACGTGAACACTGTCGAATTCAAAAAGAAATGGAAAGGAATACCAAAACGATCTTTGGATCGTGACTGTACGTTTGATGATTATGTGAACGCAATTGAAAATCCGATCCACACAAATGTCACAAGTAAATCTATCCGAAGTTTCAAACATAAATTATATACGATAGAATCAACGTAAAAAGCCATAAACGGATTTGATATAAAACGTTTTATTCTACGAGATAACATTAACACATTAGCATTTAACCATACAGATATTAAAACTTTTTATAATTAGTTTGAGTAAACTATACAATCTTCAGGGAATATACTAGTACGTATTCTAAATTTATCGTCTTGTTGCAAATTCAAATCAATAAATAAATGTGTATATGGTTTTTTCAAAACATCTTTGTAAGCAGCTTCAAATGCCATGTTCTTCTTTCCACCATTTAACTGTCATCCAAGGCAATAAGCCTGAGTAGAATCTCTGACATTTTTCATAAGGATCAAATATTTGCAATTTGTAGTTAGAATTCGTAATTCCTTCTCAAAGAATGATTGAGTGAGAAAGATTACACAAATATTTCTGTGATGAGAAGTTCTAGTAAAAAGATTTCCAATAGTTTTTGATTTGCAAATTTCTGCTAGTAAATCGTCTAGAACAAACAGTTGTGGAGTATCCAATGGATCCGTAAAATCTTCCGGAAGACCCTTATGCAAAACTATTGAAGGCACTTTTGCTTCCAATTCATTGAAAAATTATTCTTGATACTCAGAGTAGCAATATGTAATTTTGTCAATTGGAAAATCAAACATTTCGTAACGTCTTTCCAAAATTTGTAACGCCGTTGTAAACGGCGTAATTAGCCGATAATCAAAATAAATTGTTTCACAATCCATTGGAACATATAAACTAACTTCAAAGTTATAGTTACACGTCATATTATATCCTTTATTTCATTTCTTTATTAACCAAAATTTCTCCAAGAAAAGATTTTTTAAATATATGAAAAGCATTCAAATGTGGAATAAGTATTTCCATAGAATCCTTTTCCAAGCAAAGTACAAGACCATCCTTATCTTGTTTCCACGATGTATTCAAAGCTGGAATAACTTGTGGAAGTGAATCTATTACCAAAAGTATATAATTAATTAATCCATGACGGTGCTGTATCGCGCCAAGCGCGATATTTATATCGCGTAGCGATATTTTCTATCGCACCGTGTGCGATATCTATCGCGTTATGCGCGATAAGTCTATGCCTTAAGGGCATACGTACGACCCCAAGGGTCGTATGTGGGAGAACTCGCCGCGTAACTTACCTTTTGAATTCCCTAAAAGTTGTCTCAATTTATTATCCAAAACATTAACTTTTGTTTGCCAAGCATGTTTTTTAATGGCGTCTTCGGCTGTTATCAATTCCATATTTGCTTCTTTACAAAGATGTAGTTTTGCTAACTCTGCATCAATTTTAATCTTTTTGTTCAAAATCATTTTCTCCTTATTTTTCCTCTTTGAATTTTCTCGTTCCATTTTTTTATGCTCCTGCACCATTCTCTTTGCCGCGGCATAAAATGCTGTTTTTTTCATTTTTTTGTTTTTTTACGTTTTTTTACTTGTACCACTGGGACTTCTTGTGTTGGCGTTGGCATTGGAGGTGGCTGTGGCGGTNTTTTTTTACGTTTTTTTACTTGTACCACTGGGACTTCTTGTGTTGGCGTTGGCATTGGAGGTGGCTGTGGCGGTGACGGCAGAACAAATTTAGTGATTATTCCTTCAGGGAAAAAAAGATTCCAGTCTTCATCATCAATTTCCGGTCAGTTGGGGATCTTGTATGGATCATTTATGGAGTCAGGGCTCGAATTATACTCATCCATGGGTTGAATTGTTTGTGTCAATCAACCACCCGTAATTTTCTNTATGGAGTCAGGGCTCGAATTATACTCATCCATGGGTTGAATTGTTTGTGTCAATCAACCACCCGTAATTTTCTTTTATTTTTTGCACAAGTACTTCCAACTTAATTATTGCCTGTTCAGCGTCTTGCAAAATTTGAGAAGTCCAAAATCCAAAAATTATGTATAAGATTAGGGATAAGAGAACAAAAAAAGAAATGAAATTTTTTTCTTTAGGGATGATTTCGTGTCTTCTAGTAATTTTTTCTCTCCCAGTACCAGTTTCGTCGTATGCGATGTTCCCAGACATATTTTTCAGAATGGTAAAATTGGTGTTCGAAATTCTTGTATTTATATGTAAATTTTTGAAAGTTTGACCTTCTGCAAACGTCTTTTTGTTGAAAACATAAGTGTTTTTCTTCATCCAAAAACAAGTTATTCTTGGATTGAGGTCAGAAACTATTTTTGACTGAGGTTATCCATTATCCAAATTGAGAGCNGTAATTTTTTCTCTCCCAGTACCAGTTTCGTCGTATGCGATGTTCCCAGACATATTTTTCAGAATGGTAAAATTAGTGTTCGAAATTCTTGTATTTATATATAAATTTTTGAAAGTTTGACCTTCTACAAACGTCTTTTTGTTGAAAACATAAGTGTTTTTCTTCATCCAAACACAAGTTATTCTTGGATTGAGGTCAGAAACTATTTTTGACTGAGGTTATCCATTATCCAAATTGAGAGCAAGGTTAGTTTCTTGGCTATAAAACCAAGACTCATTTGGTTTAGATNGCTATAAAACCAAGACTCATTTGGTTTAGATTTATTCAGTCTTTTATTTGCTTTTAACAAGTTTCCTTTACTGTAATCCTAACATGATGTCAAACGTTCTGATAATTGGTTCATTCGATTCAACTAATAACGTCGAAATAGAAGATCAAGTTCGAGAAGGAATGATGTTGGAAGAAGAGAATATAAAATCTCAACGACTCATAGAGAAGCTGGCTCGTTTCTTTTCGGCTATGAAATTTGCTAATACTCGCAAGTCAAAATGTCCATGATATAGACTTGTTAAGAACCCCTCAAACTCTCTGGAAGAAGGACCAGTACCGTTTCGTGATTATGATCCAATGACGAAGCTTCCATTCACAACATTATGCAATCACACTCCTTGCGACTTGGCTACAGAATACAAATATTTCATCTGTCGCGTTGTGGCAGAAGGCATTATCACTGCCAATCAATGCTATTTGCTTCGCCCTCTCTCANAATATTTCATCTGTCGCGTTGTGGCAGAAGGCATTATCACTGCCAATCAATGCTATTTGCTTCGCCCTCTCTCAAGGGAGAATGTTGGTCCAGACACAGAAACCCAACCATCCTATAATCAAAACGTACTTCCTCCCAATTGTTGCAGATTTCAACTCACAACAGGACCTAGACAGATTGAAGGACCACTTGATGGAGTTATGAGAACTTTGTTCAGTGGAAAAAACTGGAAAGCACATAATTGGACTCCTTATACAAAACCGTGTACACACGATCCATGTGTACCCGAAGCCAAATCACTGTGGGTTATAATAAAACTATATGCGTCGGAATTGTTGGACGATTTCAATCCGGAGGATTCTTCACAGATTGGTATGCGTAATCAATATATGCATTTAATCATGTCTAATCTTCAACTTGTTTCCAGATCCTAAGTTTTTTATTGAAGGATTTTCAATCAATAGTATTTAAATACAATAGCTGTGCCCACTATATTAATTTCACTTGAACGTTACATTCAAATGGTAACAAGAATAAGAGGAGGCAACTTTCGTGAGAAAAAGTATATGTGGACGCCAAAGAGTCTTAACTTTGACTATGATATTACTGCTGAAAATGCTAGAGTTTCAGCATTGGACTTGCAAACAACTACCGCTAGAGTAACACAACAGCAGGTAATTGGCGCAAGTACAACTCCAATTCGCAATGTGAGACAGAATATGGATGAATTTCGACTGAAATGTTGGTTTTCAAGGAATGGTTCGGGACCAGCAATGATCAACATGAAGAGGTAAATACAACAAACGGATGGATTTGAGAGAAAAAGTTTTAATAACTGAAATATCTTGTAGGAAACCGAGAGTATCCACCAATGGACAAGAGCTATATATAAATTTTGTCATGGAACAAGATGTTCCAACATTAATGAAGCAATTGTGTCGATTTTGGTTTCAAAATCATCTAGCTGCAAGTGGAATGCAGGAAGTAGTAGAATTTGTAACTGACCAGATTGATACACACTATATGCCACCACCTCAGCGAAAT
>NIPM01001304.1:0-11015 GCA_002738285.1 Holacanthella duospinosa | reverse complement strand
TCGAACAGGTTCTAGCCAACCCATTTTTGTAAACGGATCTAACACTGCTAATATATATCCTTTCTGATAGTTTGATTTTCTATATTTTTGAATGTCTATTAGGTCTACGAAAAGAATCTATTAGCAAGAAGCTATATTTATGTTGACTCTTCTACCTTACCCATTCCAAATTGATCAAATGGTGCAGGACTGTATACAAACCTTCGCGGAATTCTTTTATTTGAAGGATGGTGGAGTGAATAACCTTTCGATTTTTTTAAATTTTTTTGAACATTCTTGAAGCGTGCAAATTTATTTACTTTGAAAAAGTTTGAAGCTCCCGAAAAGCATCCCGGATTTTGAGTGTCTAAGTATGCTTCTACTATTGCATCGCTCATGGTGAGTTTTCGACTAATGTTTATTTTACTAATACCTTATAATATAATTCATTGACAATGCTTCTGCTAATTTAGTCTAGCTGTTCCGACCATCATGACCAAACGTATTAAAAAGAATGTGGAGTTCTTACGAACTATCAGTAAATCTTCACCTGCTAAACGGAAAGTATATATACGTGGTTCGAGTGTTGATCAGCTAAAATCAATTCAAGAATCCATTCTTAACGTTGCAAACAAAACGTTCCCATAAAACATTGCGTTTTCAAAAAATTGAGACCTTACAAAAATATTCTTGAAAAACTTGCTTTCAGAAATCCTTCCATCCGAATAAAAAAGAAACTATTGTTACAAAAGGGAGGGTTTTTACCTGCATTGCTAGCACCCGTTCTAGCATTTCTTGCAAGCCAACTATTAAATTAACCATGGTTAATCGAATGAGACTTGTTCTAGAACATACATACAATAAACTAATACTTTTGGCAAAAAAAGAACCCGAACATTCATCTTTTATTCAGAAAGATAAAGAAGCAATTTTGAATCAGGATATACCAGATGATTTGAAAATCTTGTTGTATCAAGAACTGGCAAAGAACCTGGCAGCAAAGCATAGAAATATAAAAAATACACCCGTTCTGGTAAAGAACATACTTCCAGAATTTCCAAAAATTAAAAATGAATTATTGGAAACAATGACTTCTGTGAACAACTTTGATAATAATGCATGCAATAGAATTGTAAACAAGCTTAAAGGTAGTCGCATCGCTGGAATATTGGATTACTTTAAATCATTGAACATTGTTCCAAATAACGAAGGAGAAATTATTATTGACGGAAGAGTAATTCCAGGTACCGAGTATGAACAAATCGTATTAGAACTTGCTAAAAATAAACCACCACAGTCAATTGGAGGCATGGACGAAGTACTCGAAAAAATTATGCAATTCCCAGCCAAATCTAACGTTTTTGGAAGGGCTACTTTCTCTGCTTTGCATACACAAAGTCATTTCCAGTTGGTAAAATTCAAAAATCAAAACGAGGTAGAAATACACGTTGGATTTCTATTAAATAATTTATTTTTTACAAATACAACGTTGATAAATCAATTTCTTTGTTGTATCATATTTAAATTTTTTATTAATAAATAATTTTTTAACGAAATTACTAACAATTTTATCATTTCGAACAAAATATTTTGTGAATATACAATATACAGAAGACACTGGACATGAGTTGAGTCTTTTATACATAAAGAATATTACATAATGTCCAAACTTATTTGAATTTGGCCCTTGGATACATAATCTATTTTCCAAAACTGAATAATTTAACAATTTTACAAATTGTTGAAAGTATGGAGAATAATCCTTTATTCCTAAACCATAACTACAAAAAAATTCTATTTCTGCACCGTATCGCTTTACAAATAGACCAACCCAATGCTCTCCTTTTTCTAGACTACTTTGGTTATTAACACAAAGTACCAGCCGATATCTTTCAATCTTGAGTTGTAGTAAATGATCACATGGAATAACTTCACATTGACCATTCTTCCTTCTTGTNTATCTTTCAATCTTGAGTTGTAGTAAATGATCACATGGAATAACTTCACATTGACCATTCTTCCTTCTTGTTAATGGCGCGAGACAATTATAAATTTCTTGTGTATTCATGATTCCTTTGAAAAATCTTTAAAATATATTTGTTTACCTGCAATTATATATAACACCGATTGGTAATCAGCATATACTACAACGTTGATTGTGCTAGTGAGTCCTGTCTTCAAACGTAGACTAATAGCAACGTTACCAAACTTTGGAATGGTAAAACTATCTCTAATCTGTCTCAAGTTAAAGACATGGAGAATTTTACCGTTTTTGAATTCACTGAGTTTGATGTCGACTCCAGTATCGCAGTTTGCAATTCCCAAATTTTNGAGAATTTTACCGTTTTTGAATTCACTGAGTTTGATGTCGACTCCAGTATCGCAGTTTGCAATTCCCAAATTTTGAAACAATGACAGGTAAGTCAACACTGATCTACCTTCAGCAATATCGAGATCGGTAGATTGCTCTGTGACTCCCNAATTCCCAAATTTTCAAACAATGACAGGTAAGTCAACACTGATCTACCTTCAGCAATATCGAGATCGGTAGATTACTCTGTGACTCCCTCTCCATTCACTTTAACACTAATGTGTGTGAGACCATGGTCTCCAAAAGATAAAGGATTCGTAGCATAGGGACCATGTATATGAGTACTTGGCACTAATCCAATAACAATTCGGTCTGGGAGATGTCCCGATATCAACTTTTCATTTGTGTTTTGAAGTGTTCCTGTTGGGAGTGCATATGTTTTCATATCTACGAGACGATTTGGATATACTACGGGATTCCCAGCTTCAAAATTTTTTAAATGTGCAAGTTGTATTGACGGTAAGAGTGCATGTTTCTTTACTAATAATTTAGCTTCCATTATTTGAAATTTTACGTTCTGAGCAGCAGTTCCTTCACATTGAATACAAAAGGAATCATTAGAACGATGTAGCTGGATTCTCACATCTATTCCAGGTATTAGATATCTGGGTTGAGTAAATAATTCAGTTTGTAGTCTTCCAGCAATCTCAAATATTTTGCTTTCATCCACCATGTTTCTTCGTTTAATCCAACCAGAATCTTCAGTACTTATTTCAGATTAAGTTTTAGTAAACATTGACGCCTCACCAATACTTTTCACATAATTTTTGGAATATCCTAAAAAGTTTTCAATGTACGCTCTGTACGGATAGTAGCTACATTTGCTTGTTATTTCCATCTCATTCAAGTAAATACTCACTTTGTCGATCATACTATGTAAAAAATTGTTTACAGGTGCATAGTTCAATACGTTCATATCTGTAACTTTAGGTAATGCTGTGCCATCTTCTCGAGTGAGTTTGCCGCGTATGTAAATTTTTGACTCTGCAAAATCAAGATATTGAGTTTCATTTCCCTGAATAAAAAATGTTATAGGTGCAGTTCTGTCAGAAACAGAATTTATTGGATGAGATTCACAAATTGACGTTGATTGTATAGTTATATCATATCCAGGTTCTTCAAATATTGCTGTCTCACTCCTTACAAAGTCAATACGTTGTGTTTTTGATTTTCGAGACATTTTAGCCAAACAAAGATGAATGTTTCTTTCTTTTTAATTTTCTTGATTTTCTATTCTTTTTAAACTTTTTTGAATTTGTAGTAACTCTTCTTCGTTTTGTTTTACCTACTTTAGTTTTTTTGATACGTTTGCGACGAATCCCACTTCCAGACTGAGCTACTAATTGTCTACCAACTCCTTTTAACGCATCAAATGTATTGTCTTTGATACTATCGACAACATTTCTATTATTTTCAAGTACATCAACTGCAATGTTCTTCAGCGCAGTTTTTGCAGCTGGCAAAATGAACTTTTTTGCAGCTGGTAAAATAAACTTTTTTGCAAATGGTAGCAATTTTCGTCCCAAACTTGCAAAAAATGACCCAAACCCTGACCCTCGTTGTCTTATTAAATTTGGTTTGTAGAATACAAGATGTTCTGTAAAACCATTTCCGTACTGAGGGCTAAAAAGTCTATAGAGACTCTCAACTTCTTCGTTACTATACATTCTAATATTTCTTCTGACGAAAGTGTAGTGTAGCTTGGAATGTTCCAATTGACAATAGGAGATGATCACCACTTTCACTTCTTATATACATATGGATATAATCAATGTAGTTGATGGATAGTGGTACATATTGCAAATGTTTGAATTCGTGAGTTGCTACTATTCCATCTGTTCCAGAGTAGTTTATAATACGAAGTATGGGAGCCATTTCATTACCAATGTATTGGGGTTCGATAACATTAACATATACATACATCCTAGTTTGTCCATAGTTAAAGTGATGTGTAAAACCACCCAAAACAAACTCAGTGTTTTTGCTTGGTAGCACAATCTTAGTATCTAACAAACCTAAGATACCTAACATCCTAGAACTTAAAACAACATATTTTTTGTATTCCTCTCCGAGATTCAAATATTTCATCGCAACAAAAGTTTCTTTCAAACTCAAATTGAAGAAAGTTACTGTTCGGTTGATAAAACGGAGTAAATCTGTAATCTGAAACACATCTTTATCCAACGTTAGTAGTTTACGGGTTAACGGTACTTNCTGAAACACATCTTTATCCAACGTTAGTAGTTTACGGGTTAACGGTACTTTGACCATTGTTTTTGAAAACATTTTTCCTTCGTCAATATATCGTAGTTTCACATCTTCAATTTTAGATTTTGTCTTAATAGATTCAAAATAAATGTAAGCTGGGATTGTGTGTATCTTTCCAACTGATGAATAGTCTTCAACAACTTCCCCAACACATATAAATTGATCGTAAATTGAAACTTTGAAAAATAATGTTCCAGCTCGAATTGCAGTAAACGGTTCTTTTAAAATATTATTATTCATATTAGCAGAATATATTGGCNAAGTCAATACGTTGTGTTTTTGATTTTCGAGACATTTTAGCCAAACAAAGATGAATGTTTCTTTCTTTTTAATTCTCTTAATTTTCTATTTTTTTTAAACTTTTTTGAATTTGTAGTAACTCTTCTTCGTTTTGTTTTACCTACTTTAGTTTTTTTGATACGTTTNCAATACGTTGTGTTTTTGATTTTCGAGACACTTTAGCCAAACAAAGATGAATGTTTCTTTCTTTTTAATTTTCTTGATTTTCTATTCTTTTTAAACTTTTTTGAATTTGTAGTAACTCTTCTTCGTTTTGTTTTACCTACTTTAGTTTTTTTGATACGTTTGCGACGAATCCCATTTTCAGACTGAGCTACTAATTGTCTACCAACTCCTTTTAATGCATCAAATGTATTGTCTTTGATACTATCGACAACATTTCTATTATTTTCAAGTACATCAACTGCAATGTTCTTCAGCGCAGTTTTTGCAGCTGGCAAAATGAACTTTTTTGCAGCTGGTAAAATAAACTTTTTGCAAATGGTAGCAATTTTCGTCCCAAACTTGCAAAAAATGACCCAAACCCTGACCCTCGTTGTCTTATTAAATTTGGTTTGTAGAATACAAGATGTTCTGTAAAACCATTTCCGTACTGAGGGCTAAAAAGTCTATAGAGACTCTCAACTTCTTCGTTACTATACATTCTAATATTTCTTCTGACGAAAGTGTAGTGTAGCTTGGAATGTTCCAATTGACAATGGGAGATGATCACCACTTTCACTGCTTATATACATATGGATATAATCAATGTAGTTGATGGATAGTGGTACATATTGCAAATCTTTGAATTCGTGAGTTGCTACTATTCCATCTGTTCCAGAGTAGTTTATAATACGAAGTATGGGAGCCATTTCATTACCAATGTATTGGGGTTCGATAACATTAACATATACATACATCCTAGTTTGTCCATAGTTAAAGTGATGTGTAAAACCACCCAAAACAAACTCAGTGTTTTTGCTTGGTAGCACAATCTTAGTATCTAACAAACCCAAGATACCTAACATCCTAGAACTTAAAACAACATATTTTTTGTATTCCTCTCCGAGATTCAAATATTTCATCGCAACAAAAGTTTCTTTCAAACTGAAATTGAAGAAAGTTACTGTTCGGTTGATAAAACGGAGTAAATCTGTAATCTGAAACACATCTTTATCCAACGTTAGTAGTTTACGGGTTAACGGTACTTGGACCATTGTTTTTGAAAACATTTATGTGTGTTTGTTATGTGTGGAAACATTCCTTCCTTGATTAACGAAGAATCCATAAACTTGTACCCGTAACACGTTATTTCCAGTGTAATTTGTCTTGTCTATAGGATAATCAAACTCTAGAATATCCAAACGTGTTGGAAGTATTATTTCCAGCAANTCCAAACGTGTTGGAAGTATTATTTCCAGCAAATTTCCATATTCTAAAATCTCTAAAATCGGAGTATCTTTTTCTATACAAGGCTGTGTAAACGTATATGTACATTCAGCCAATGCAACTTCGTATGTACTACTGTCTAAATTAAATGGTCTAGACAACTGATTTCGAAAATTTGATATAGTGTTAGTTGGGAAAAATGTTGGAGATGCATCACTTTGCAGATTAACGTAGAAATTGTCCATTCACTATTGAGTGTGGCTTGTTACTAACAGACAACAAATGTTACACAACATTTATATATTCTATATTTTAAGGGTATACATTACATTCACTTGGTTGAAATCATTAGCTCCTTCCAAAAAATTTACTTTTTATATTTTTATTTATTTATGCAAATTGTGAGTTAATTGAGTTACAGCCTCGGCTGGAAAGATCTACTGTCCCTAGGGTTAATTAAAATTAACCCTAGGGACGGTAGGGAACATACTACTTATAAGATCTTGAGTTCGATAAGTGTGAGAAACGGAAACTTTGTTTGGTATTAGGTACAATTAAATGTGTTTCTAACTCCTTAGGTTACGTTTTGAGTTAGAAAATAAGTGGCAATTTTACATGTGCTCTGCATTTAGATGTTGTTTCGATAAGGTTTATGCATGCCGCGTGATACGAAAATAGGAGTTGTCAAATTAAGGTACATGTTTCGNATGTTGTTTCGATAAGGTTTATGCATGCCGCGTGATACGAAAATAGGAGTTGTCAAATTAAGGTACATGTTTCGCAAATCGTACGGTATGTTCTCACTAATTTGTACCTATAATTTCCATCTACTTAATAGCCTTCCAAAATTGCCCTTACCTTTATTTAACGAGCTCCAAGTTTTTCGTATATATGATCTTATGTTTGATGGATGTGAGAATCTGANGCCCTTACCTTTATTTAACGAGCTCCAAGTTTTTCGTATATATGATCTTATGTTTGATGGATGTGAGAATCTGAAACTTTGTTTGGTATTAGGTACAATTAAATGTGTTTCTAAGTCCTTAGGTTACGTTTTGAGTTAGAAAATAAGTGGCAATTTTACATGTGCTCTGCATTTAGATATTATTCGTTCAGGTTTTTGCAAGCCGCCTGACACGAAAATTGGAGTTCTCAAATTAAGGTACAGTACACGACGTTTATAAGAGCATTCTTTATAAGAACATTCGGGTTATAAGAGCAGAGTTTTGCGGGNATATTTCGCTATTTCCGTATTTAGTATATTCATAAGTTCTATTATTGTATTAATATTTGTTGTAGCTGCTACAGCATATTTGTTGTATATTATATTATATTTGTTGTACCTCCGCCCATTTTACTATTGCTAATCCAGAGTCTCTAGTTATTTCAGAGTTTGTTATGTGTGGAAACATTCCTTCCTTGATTAACGAAGAATCCATAAACTTATACNTTATGGTAACCGCCACGTGAGGTGAGACGGGGTTGAGTTATCTGGTTTCGGAAATAGAGGTTTTCCTGTATACCATTTGTCATCGCGATTTTGAATTCTAAAAGCTGGATAATATTTCGCTATTTCCGTATTTAGTATATTCATAAGTTCTATTATTATATTAATATTTGTTGTAGCTGCTACAGGAATCTCCTGCCATTTTACTATTGCTAATCCAGAGTTTCTAGTTATTTCAGAGTTTGTTATGTGTGGAAACATTCCTTCCTTGATTAACGAAGAATCCATAAACTTATACCCGTAACACGTTATTTCCAGTGTAATTTGTCTTGTCTATAGGATAATCAAACTCTAGACCCTCCAAACGTGTTGGAAGTATTATTTCCAGCAAATTTCCATATTCTAAAATCTCTAAAATCGGAGTATCTTTTTCTATACAAGGCTGTGTAAACGTATATGTACATTCAGCCAATGCAACTTCGTATGTACTACTGTCTAAATTAAATGGTCTAGACAACTGATTTCGAAAATTTGATATAAGTGTTAGTTGGGAAAAATGTTGGAGATGCATCACTTTGCAGATGAACGTAGAAATTGTCCATTCTCTATTGAGTGTGGCTTGTTACTAACAGACAACAAATGTTACACAACATTTATATATTCTATATTTTAAGGATATACATTACATTCACTTCGTTGAAATCTTTAGCTCCTTCCAAAAAATTTACTTTTTATATTTTTATTTATTTATGCAAATTGTGAGTTAATTGAGTTACAGCCTCGGCTGGAAAGATCTACTGTCCCTAGGGTTAATTAAAATTAACCCTAGGGACGGTAGGGAACATACTACTTATAAGATCTTGAGTTCGATAAGTGTGAGAAACTGAAACTTTGTTTGGTATTAGGTACAATTAAATGTGTTTCTAACTCCTTAGGTTACGTTTTGAGTTAGAAAATAAGTGGCAATTTTACATGTGCTCTGCATTTAGATGTTGTTTCGATAAGGTTTATGCATGCCGCGTGATACGAAAATAGGAGTTGTCAAATTAAGGTACATGTTTCGAAAATCGTACGGTTTGTTCTCACTAATTTGTACCTATAATTTCCATCTACTTAATAGCCTTCCAAAATTACCCTTACCTTTATTTAACGAGCTCCAAGTTTTTCGTATATATGATCTTATGTTTGATGGATGTGAGAATCTGAAACTTTGTTTGGTATTAGGTACAATTAAATGTGTTTCTAAGTCCTTAGGTTACGTTTTGAGTTAGAAAATAAGTGGCAATTTTACATGTGCTCTGCATTTAGATATTGTTCGTTCAGGTTTTTGCAAGCCGCCTGACACGAAAATTGGAGTTCTCAAATTAAGGTACAGTACACGACGTTTATAAGAGCATTCTTTATAAGAACATTCGGGTTATAAGAGCAGAGTTTTGCGGGTTTGGTTTGCTCTAATGCATTTAGCATGGGACATTAACGCGTTATAAGAACAACGTATATAAAAGCAAAACGGTTATAAGAACTACCTTTTGCTGGGTAATTTTTGAAGCGGGAGTTGGATATAAGAGCAAAAGTCAAATCTCAAACAAAAATAATCTTTTTACATGTTCAATTTATAAAAGTACCACTTGAAATCATTTCAGTTGAAATGTCGTTCTTGTAAAATCTTTACAAAACTTTAAATAAGAATTAAACAATTGCAATTTTTGACGAAATTGTCGACGATAGTTACAGTTGATAACTTTATTTAAGATCTATACTATAGTATAGATTTTCTTTTTATATATTTTGAAAAAAAAAAATTTTTTTTTGCCATATACTTTTTATAAGAACATCCTGCTCTTATAAGCGTTGTACGAACAAACGATTATAAGAGCAGCATTTCCAGGCGACGGAGGGTAGCTCTTATAACCGTCGTGCACACATGTTTCGCAAATTATACGGTTTGCTCTCACTAATTTGTACCTATAATTTCTATCTACTTAAGAGAATGTTATCGGAAAAAATAGATTACGTATACCTTGTGTGCAATCTATTGTATGTGTTATTTTATCCGAATTTTGTCAAAATTGTAAGAAGCGTGCATACACAGTTTTTATATAGTCACATATTTGGGATAAAAAAGACTTCTCTAATGTATTAAAATATACAGTACAAGGTGAGTAATCTTTTTTAGTACCCTCTTTCTCTACTTTCACCGTAGCTCCTCCCACCCTATGTGGTTGCTTGGAATATTTGCGGATATCAAATCAAAAGGATTATTTTTTAACAAAGAGGATTCTATAATGGCGATAGTGAGAGGTGGTTAGTTAAGTGAATGAAGCCAAAGTAGAGAATGGGGTATGATACCTTGGGATCTACTCCTCCTCGCTCAACAGAGAACCTGCCGACCCCTCACTCTGCTTCTCTGCTTTATTTTTGTGCGAATACGGCATGCTGTAATTCTAATTGGTCCTTAACGGAGAGTAAAAACCAAGTCCAGGAATGACCCTGCTGCACTATGCTTCTTAACTAGAGGGATACCCGCGCTTGTCCCCACGATTTTTATAAAGATTCGACTGTTCCCATGTACTTTTGGGTGCTGAGTACGATGGTGAATTGAATTTTCAAATTGAAACTTGCTTCTGCTAGAAATATGAGTTTTAAGTTTTCATATTTGCGTTAAGTATTATAAAAAATGCTGGTCACTTCAACTAGTTGGTGTGGAAAAGGTGTAGGAGTGCAGTCTTGGGTTCGATTCCTACTTGTTATTTTTTTCCTTATCGTTTTTTTTTCTTCTAAATTTTTCGTCTTTACCCATCTGAACAACTGTACTGTAATAAATCCCAATAATTTCTCAGTATAATTGCTCTGATAATAATTACTGAATTTATAAAGTAATTCCCCACATTCTTTTTTACAAATCTTGAATTTTTATACAAAGTTGTAAACTGAAGATTTGTAGAAAAGAAACGGAGGAATTACTTTATAAATTCAGTAATTTTTATCAGAGCAATTATACTGAACAAGTTTTGGGATTTAAAACAGTATTGTTGTTCAGATGGATAAAGACGGAAAATTTAGAAGATAAAAAAGATAGGGAAAAAAATAACAAGTAGGAATCGAACCCAAGACTGCACTTTCGCACTCCTACATCCATACCCCTTTTCCACACCAACTAGTTGAAGTGACCAGCATTTTTTATAATACTTAACGCAAATATGAAAACGTAAAACTCATATTTCTAGCAGAAGCAAGTTTCAGTTTGAAAATTCAAATTCACCATCGTACTCAGCACCCAAA
>NIPM01001303.1:11345-23761 GCA_002738285.1 Holacanthella duospinosa | reverse complement strand
ATAATATTTTGATTAAACAATACTCTTTCTAATCGATCATAAGTAACACTGCGTTTCTGAATCCGTTGTGGGATACCTTTGAGAGCCATCTTTTTGAAGTCTTGACTATCTTCGTTACTTCCTAAGAAACAGTAAGACTTCGGTCCAAGTCCGACAAATTTGTGGAGAATTTTACCATTTACCTCGTCTTTCATTTTTCCAATGACTGATTTGTTCTGTAGTGAGTAGAGTGGATCGCTTTGAGGCAAGGAACTGGTGTCAAAGAGGTGTTTGTCAGCTAGTATGTCCTTATAAACGTCGTTGGTTCTGATGCAGTATGCAAGGGAGTCTGTGTCTGTCATTAATAATTCGGAATTTGATCCCCACTTTGTCTTCACGTAGTTATAATGAAATTTCGCCATATGAAGCTTGCTCAATTCTAGAACACTAAAGCCCGTGTAAATTGCTTTATTGAGCGTTACACAATTTCTTTGCATTTTAAATGCCACTAAATTATCTCCTAGTATATCATGAGATAAAAACTGAGCTCTAGCAATTAGCCGACTAGCTTTTTCAGCATCTTTTACCAGCCTGATGTTCATCCGTTTTCGCACCGACTCCATACCTTTCCCAAACACTGCGTTGACGCAGAGCTTGTGGAAGACTCACTCAAATTCATTAGTTGCCGCTGCTCTTTTCATGCTGTTGAAGTCAACATAAGTTTTTAACCAAGCAGCCTGCTTGAATGCAAGGATTCGGTGGATTCGTGTGATCACTAGACCCTGTTCAACATAAAACTTGAGATTTCGGTAGTGGCAAATATAATTTTTTCTTTGTGATAGGTGAGGTACAAGTTTCGCTTGGCCTTCCATATAGTTTATTGGTAGTTTTGTGAGAAGTTTCTGCTGATACTGACTGAAACTGGTTGAAGGAATTGTTGTCCTCTCTACTGCCAAAGGGTAGTCCTGATGATCGACGTGCAGATGCTTTGAATACTCCAAATCCACTTCCAATATGTATCCCAGATCCACCTCATCGGGAATTGACATAATGTCAAAGGAGTCAACTAGACTCTGGTCCAAGAAGATAAAATTACTGACAGGAAGAAGTTGCTGCATGGCCTTTCCATAGAGGTTTACCATATCCCAAAAGACTATGTATTTTTGAAATGGTTCATCACCTGTACCTTCATACCCTGGCATGTATTTGTTAGAAGCAACACAATGACGCAAACTAATTTGAGAAATTCCTCCTGAAAATTATTTTAAAATGTATATTAAATACATGCAAACCGATTAAAAACTATTCACATACCTCGATTTCCTAGTTCAAGAAACAGATATTTTTCCATGTCTGTGAATAATTCCAACCGAACACCAGACATTTTCAACGCGGCATCCCATGCCATTCCCGGCACTGAAACATAGTGGGTGGGATCTAGTCCAAAATTTTGCAAAGACATTGTTCTGAATTCTTCAAATGCACATACTAGCAGTAGACTGTCCGTCAGTAGGTATAAATCATGATACTCTCCGAGATTCTCTAACTCGAACACTTTGAAAATCTTCTTAGCATAAGCATAGTCGTTCAGAGAGACCCCCTCCCTCGTAGTCTATTGAAGAATCTTGGTCTTTTTGGAAGTTGCCTTCCAAAAATTTCTTGCCTTTTTGAAGTTGGAAGTAAGTCTGATCAAACTTACTCCAAGAGTTTATGTAGTCGTATGGAAACACCCCCTTTCGAGTGAGCAAGCTCGATTTAGAGCCAAACACTTTCTCAAGAATCCCAAAACTGTTTCCTCCCATAAGCTTCAAATTTTCGATTAAATCACTAAGACCGCAATTCAGAAACTGCAATGAGTCTATAAATTTCAAATTGTCCACACTCAACGACAAGTATTTTTCAGAATTGGTGGGTAGAACGGTTATGTTTTTTCCCAATTTATTCAATCCTTGAATTACGAGGTGGTGATCGTACCCTCGAAAGTTATGCATCTAAAAATCGTCCAAGTTATGTGTTATATGAATACATTGGTTAGGGTTAAAGTAGCCGAACTTACAAACACAGGAAGGATATCTTTTTGCTTATAGTTTAAATTACAGCTCTGATGTGCAGCCCCACGATACTTTCCTGAATAGACATATTCATAAAGTACACTGATAAGACTAATATATAACATGTTTTACCTGTGAGATGATTGTGGTCGCGACATTTTGGTTCATTCGGGTCTTCATCAAAGGTCTTTGAGCAAATATGGCAAGTTATGGCTCCTTCAAAACTGACAATGTCATCTTCTGACATTGAGAGAGGGACGTTGACTTTGTAAATATCGGTGATGATATTGAATATTTCCAGTAAATCCTCAAGAAATACATCCACAGCGTCAGTTCCTCTGTAGACTCGATGTGCTACCAACTCGGATTCTTCCTTCACGACGGCGTACAAAAATCTAGTAGGAATATTTCTTCTTCTTCTTTTTGTTTTTAATTGGTTGGGTTAATTAACAGAAGGAACTCGCTCTAACATACACTCCATGTCAGCATACACAACGTAACCAACTTTGAGCTGATGATGGAGGTTATCAAAACAAATAGATGGTGGAGCTCCATCGGTTGAAACCGGCATTTTTACCTTTTGAAAGTCAAAATTATCACACAGCTTGCGATGAGCCCGAAGATTGCAATAACCGTCACATGAGGTCATATTACATTTCTGTTTACATAGAGGAGCTCTGTGCAAACAATTGTAACAAAGGACTCTTCGGTGGTGGTTTTTTTTACCTAGTAGTCGATCAATGTCCTTTATGGCAACGTAATGTGATCTTGAAGTCTTTGGATTAGTAAGAAGTAGTAAATTTACGGTTTTAAAATCAGTATACTTGAACTTTGAAATCTGCACTGGAAGTAGTCCATTTACTGAATGGTCTGTAAAGATATTTACTGCAATTTTGTTAACCTTTTCAAATTTTGGAATTAATGTCAAGCTAACTGGATGGTGAATACAGTTGAAATCGTAAAGCTTTTCGAATTCAGCGTAAGATGAAATTTTGTTTGGATTTACAGGACTGTGTAAAACCGCCAAGATTGCTGCCTTAAAGCACATATTCTGTTTACTTTTTATATTCACAGTAGCTTTTTTTGTAGATGAGGAGAAACGTCCATCCACGACCCACCCTTAAACGGATGGAATTTAGCTATTTTGATATCGCATATAAGTACCTTGTTGAACTGCCAGCCAGAACCATACTGTTCAAATATGTTGACAATATGATGAATCTTTGCTGCACAACTTTTGAAGTATCTCTCTAGGCTCAAAAATTTGTTCATGATTACCATTATGTTGGAATTGACACATTTGTCCTGATATTCAAAAATGCTATCCCCTGATTTGGAATCGCAAAGATATCTTTTGAATTGAACTTTGATACTCATTTGTGATTTGAGTATACTAAACTCATTTAAACTTTCACAAATGACATTATGAATTTTGGTTTTAAACTTTTCAAAATAAGAGTCTAAACTTGTTATTTCTCTCACACATTTATGTCGATATGTCGATACATACCCCCCTTAGAGCACTGATTCGCTTGAACGGTGAAATGTCAAGTAGTTGTGACTTACGCCTGCTCCCAGACCCACCTTGTTGTTTTACTCGAAGACTCATCATCGACGAAACTTGGTGATGTAACAAATGAGTGTGTACAGCGGCATAATGTACTTCAAGTTTCATGTGAGAATGGAACAGCTTCTTGCATACGACACACTTATGACTTAAATGTGGAATTTTTGCAACTCTCTTTTGTTGAAGCCGACGGCACTTCGAGACGTGAAGTAGATAATGTGTTGATGATTTTTTACATCCACATACTGGGCAAGTCAAGTCCATTGGCACAACCTTAATTNGGCACATCCTTAATTTTAATTAATTTAGAATTGATTCTTCTAATTATATTAAACTAGTGATATAAGATTGAAGACTTACATTAAGAATCTTTGCCATTGTCGAATTTTGATTTTTGATTCGAGAAGACATTTAAAACTTTCACTAAAACGCAAAAGATAATAATTTTTTAATGAAGCGTTGTCATTGATAATAATATGTATGAGTACCTGCACTCTTCACTTTCTGGAAAATAACTTGGAGTCACTCACAATTTTGAATATTTTAGGGTAGATGGCGCTATGCGTGTGTATATGATTTTCTTTCCAGATAGAGGCATATTATCCTTTCCTGAAAAAAAAATAAAAAATATTTATCATTTTTCAAAAAGATTTTTTTTATTTCGAAAAATTAATATATTAATATAAAATGTTAACTTACGAGGTTGAAAATTTTTTTTTAATTCACTGATAAATAAGATAAACTCCAATACTGGTAATAATCAAAGCAGTGGTAAAAGCAAAAAAAAAAAATTTTTTGCTTACATCAAAAATTCACACTATTTTTAAATTCCATGAACGGAAATGCGTTTGCATTTTTTTTTTGCTAAGTTACGTTTATGCTATCCTAATGTTGACTGATCTCAGTTCAATTCTGGGCTTCACTAGCGAATCACGTAAAATTTGAAAAAAAAAATATATTTTTTGGTGCTTTGAAGATTAGTTTAAGCAAGACAAGAAAAGGTATGTAAGCTTCAAATAATATTTAAATAAATTGAATTTCACCGAAAGGATCGCTTCGAAAGAATTAAAAATTATATACATTTAAAAAAATAGTTTTTTAACAATTGACGAAAACGAATGTTTTTTAGTTTCAGCCACTCCTTCTGAGATCGCTGCAGATTTAATGACTATACCGACTTGGGTCAACGAAAAATTTCGGTGAAATCCGATGGCAAAATGGGCTATTCCCAAAAGGCTAAAATGAATAAGACATTAAACAAGCAAGGTATGGAAACATTTGTGGTTTTATTTATTCCATTAAACAATTTGACTGTTCTATCCTTAGATAGTACTCAAGTAAATAGCGAAAGTGATTTTGATAATCATGACTTGGAAAAACTCGAACATGCTAAAAGTGTGGTTGCTCAACAAAATCCGATTGTACGCAGCCAACAATTTAAAGAAAGCGTGAAAGAGCAGATAAAACTCTCTGCCAAAGACGTGGGAGTAAGTTAAATATTATGTGATTTTTATATTCAAGCGTATAATTAAATGTATTCTAGGACTCCGACCCAGACTATGAAGCAAATGAAGAAGATGAAAATGATCGGGAATATGTGTCTGAGGAAGAAGAAGAAGAAGAAAAAGAAGAAGAAGAAGAGGAAGAAGGAAGAAGACACTGAAGAAGAGGAAGATTTGGAAGAAGAGGAGCTTGAAGAAGAAGAGGATATAATCGATTTAGATGAAGAAAAGGAGGGAGATGAAACAACAAACTCGGACAAAGCGACAGTAAGACGCTTAGAGAAGAAAATCAAGCACATTGCCATTGGAAAGATAATTCAAAAGGTAAATGCTACTCAAATGTTTCGAACAAGGTAATTATACTAACTTGTTTTTTTTGTGTTAGCCGGTATCCAAGCGGATTCCGAAAAAACCTGTTGTACAAAAGGAGGTAGTAGCAGCAAAACCAAAGGTTGCAATTGGAAAAACTGTAGAAAGAGTTCCTATCAAGTCAAGCTTAAACGCGAAAGCGGTAGAATCATCCAAGAAATTGGTAACTCAAGGATCAACATCAAAGACATCTAAAGCTACAAAGAAAACTGTTCCTGTGAACAAGAAAGCTGAGGTATATATATATATATATAGTTTACTCTAATCGAACAAATTTTCAATACTATAATACTTATCAAATTAATTATTAACTAATTTCAGATTACTTATGGTGTGGAAGCTAAAAAGGGATCTAAAAGGAAAGCAGTTCTCTCTAAAGATGGTTCTGACGATAATGGATTCTCAGAGCCTGAGTCCACTGCTTCACAGCGCAAGCGCTCCTCAGTTTCTCCTAAAGTGAGTTAAACAATCTATTATCGATGTTTCTAAATTAATACGTGTATTCTTATGGTTTAGGAGCGTGGTGAATTCAGCGATTTGGTTCCTGAAGTAACTAAGTTCTACCGCCAAATCNGTGAATTCAGCGATTTGGTTCCTGAAGTAACTAAGTTCTACCGCCAAATCAAAGGAGTTTCTTTCCATATTGGTAAAAATGTCTTTGTTAAAACCGAGAAATGGAATCGGGCTAACTGGATCTTCATTAGGAAATTTGACCCTATCACTGGAGAAGCAAACAGGTTACGAAGTGTCAACATGCTCATCGACTATCTTCCCAACTTGAAAACAGCGATTGACGCGGCGTATGAAGACTATATGAGCGNTCATCGACTATCTTCCCAACTTGAAAACAGCGATTGACGCGGCGTATGAAGACTATATGAGCGCACCGGAAGTGTTTCCAAAATTTTCAAAATAGTTTATGAAAATATGAAACTATATTTTGAATTTATTTGTGTAAACTATCTTTGANCAAAGGAGTTTCTTTCCATATTGGTAAAAATGTCTTTGTTAAAACCGAGAAATGGAATCGGGCTAACTGGATCTCCATTAGGGAATTTGACCCTATCACTGGAGAAGCAAACAGGTTCCGAAGTGTCAACATGCTCATCGACTATCTTCCCAACTTGAAAACAGTGATTGACGCGGCGTATGAAGACTATATGAGCGCACCGGAAGTGTTTCCAAAATTTTCAAAATAGTTTATGAAAATATGAAACTATATTTTGAATTTATTTGTGTAAACTATCTTTGAGGTTGAAAAACTGAATAAAAAATCTA
The DNA here is from genome assembly GCA_002738285.1 of Holacanthella duospinosa. Lineage (NCBI taxonomy): Eukaryota > Metazoa > Arthropoda > Collembola > Poduromorpha > Neanuridae > Holacanthella > Holacanthella duospinosa. Next base: position 17,015 of record NIPM01001303.1, on the reverse strand, counting down.
ATACAAAATTAAATCTAAAATGTTAAATTTCAATTGAGTATTTTAAATTGTGTTTGAAACTTATAAATCCTAAAGCTGTTTGAGTTGCTTTATCAAGTCCATACGCTGTTGAATAAGATCCTTGAGTTCTGCGTCTTGATTGCTTCTGATAGTTGATGGGACTTTAGGCTGAGAGTTAGTATCCTTAAAAGAAAACAAAGTTACTTTCTGTATTTATGAGCATTTATAGCAGTAGAACAAATGTACAACTAGAACAATTGTGCAAATTTTACACTTCGCTGTCAAGAAATTTGCTCTACTATTACATTTGCACACTTAATAATAATAACACAAATGTTTAAATAAAAATCTATTAATGAGCGTGAGAGTAATAATCTATTTATGAGTGTGAGAATTAATACACTTACCTTTATCTTCTTTCTACCTGCCCGTCTTCTGGCTGCATCTCTACTCTTTTTCCTAGATTTCAATTGGTTTATCTCCCTATTTTGCTTAAATTCTTCATATGTAATCCGTTGGTTCACCTGAAATATATACAAACATTATTTAAGTTAGTGTTGACAAAATATCAAATTCCATTGTATAAAAATATTTCTACTCACCTGAGGATCTTCCACAATACATTGCTCTAAATGTTTTGGATATATCAAGCCAATGGCTTGACTTGGAGCTGAGTTCGACATATCTAAAATTAAAAAAAATTATCAATCTATTGAACTTTATAATTGTAACGCCCATTAAAAACTTTGCTTTCTCCATTTTATGATAGTACAGTGCTATTTACGTATCTGGTTTCATAAAAAGTTTTAATACCAAATTCGTAAATAACACTCTACTTTCACCGTAAACGGACGGTTAAAGTAAAGGTTAGAATGGACGTTAATATTACCAAAAATATTGAAAGAGTGGATCTAACGATCTGACAGTCTTTTTGCAGGTTGATTTAGTTTGAATATATATGTGTTTTTATGTTCTATAAATTATTAGTTAATATTTGATTTTTGTAAATTTTATTATGTGCTTTCCTATTAGACTAAGTAAAAACTAATTAGAAAATAACAGAGCAGATGTTGATTTTAAACATCGGTCTAACTTACTACATTAAGACAATTGAGATTTGTCTTTGTTAAAGTAACAACGGTAACAAGTTAGCCATTCTACTCATTTATCTTGTTTATTTCATGTAAACGGGACTTGATAAAGCAGACGAACTATTTGAGACCTTGAACTAACAAAAAATAAAAATAAATAAATAAATAAATAAATAAATAAATAAATAAATAATAATATTAAATAAATAAATAAATAATAATATTAAATAAATAAATAAATAAATTATGGGTAATGGGTTGTGCATGTGTGACACTGTCACACTTGTGACACTGTCACATAGTCCTATTATTGGGGCAATGTGAGACACCCTATGTGGCTGGGTGGCTCTTACACCTTCATCAAATGTTTCGTTAGGTCCAAATTTGATTACCTCTGATTTGGTTAACTCTAAAAATTTTGGGTACTAAGACTGACTAGGCCAGTCTGGCACCACTAGTACACCCTCTGCTTTTTCGTCTTCTATCTTTTTAAGTACTCTGCCTACCAAACAAAAAGGGCGAAATGAGTAGAAAAATTCGTTCCAAATTACTGTAAATGCATTTGTACCCTCCGCCTTAGGTTCAAAATGACAGGAGATGTATCGACTGCATTTAGTTGTCAGTTCCGTGGCAAAAAGGTCGATTGAAGGACAGGGAAATTTCTTGCAAATTTTATAAAAACTGGATTGATCCAACTGCCNTGCCAGGAGATGTATCGACTGCATTTAGTTGTCAGTTCGGTGGCAAAAAGGTCGATTGAAGGACAGGGAAATTTCTTGCAAATTTTATAAAAACTGGATTGATCCAACTGCCAATCGTCATCTGATGCGTCACGCCGCGATTCAGCATCTGCTTCCCAATTATCCTTCGAGGAAATATATGCGGCAAACAAATAAATCGCCCTGATTTCGCACCACTGCCAGATTCGTTTCGAAATTGCGTGTAATTTTTCCGAATGGCAGCCACCCAAACGATTAATATGGGCCACTGCTGTAATGTTATCTACACATAGAATGATTTTAATATTAGTAAACTCAGAGGCAAACACTCGAAGCGCCTTATCTATTGCTAGCATCTCTAGTTCATTAATATGTAAAGTTTGCTGTTCTCTAGCCCAAAATCCATGTGACCTTTNATCTATTGCTAGCATCTCTAGTTCATTAATATGTAAAGTTTGCTGTTCTCTAGCCCAAAATCCATGTGACCTTTCGTTTCCACACACACAACCCAGCCTGTTACAGACGCGTCTGTAAAAATAGAGAAATCAAACTGGTCAGTTTTGATTGGCATTGAGCAATCAGGTGAGTGGTACAACCACCAACGTATATCGCTTTTGGCCAACTCCGATATAGTCATGATTGTTTCAAATTTTTGATTATTTGTAACTAAGGCTCTAGTTTTCTCAATTTCTAACTGCTTTGTATACAAGTACCCGTAAGGTATCGCTGGACAAGCCGCAACGCAAGTTCCGATAAAACTAGCTACTAATTCGATTGTTATTTTTGGAGTATATAACAGCTTGCAGCAGAATTCTCGGATTCTGTTTACTTTCTTTTCTGGTAAAGTTAAACACATTCCAACCGAATCAAAAATGAAACCAAGAAATCTAATCTTCTGTTGAGGAAGTAATACCGACTTACTAAATTTGATTGGAAGTCCAATTCTTTCAAAAAGTTCTCGTATATAAGTTACATTAGAGTGACATTTTAGGGAGGTATTACCTTCAACCCAAATATCATCCAAATATGAAACACAAACGATGCCTACCTGTCTTAAATGTGTNTGAAACACAAACGATGCCTACCTGTCTTAAATGTGTGATTATAGGTCGCATAATTTTTGTAAATAAGCGTGGAGCAATGTTTATACAAAAAGGCACACAAGTGTATTCGTAAAGAATTCTGTTCCACCTAAATCTCAAATATTTTCTGTGAGGTTTAGCGACTGGTATAAGGTAAAAGGCATCTGTCAAATCCACAGTTGTCATAAAGCTATTCTTATGAATGAGCTGACAGACACTACGGTAGTCCTCCATTTTGAAATGTGGACAACTTATATATGTGTTTAGATGTTTAAGGTTAAACACTAACCGATAATTACCGTCCGATTTTGGGACCGTAACTATCGTGGATATATATTGACCATCCGTATCGTTTACAGGAACTATTACTCCTATGTTTTCTAATCTGCTGATTTCCTCCGCGATAACTATTGATTCTGCTGTAGAGAATTCGCGCAGCATGGGTTCTTTGAATTGGATTGGTTCCCTAGAGAACGGAATTTTAAATCCTTTCAGTGCGCTAAGAATATAACCATCCTGTGTATAGTGCTTCCACTCCTCACGATAGTAAGCTAAACTCCCTGCATGGAGATGTACCTTATTTAGAACTCCCGTTTCTGGCCCTGTGAGCTTTGGCTCCCGTACTGTTGGGCACCTCGAAAGCTTCGGTTGGGAAACCGGTTTAAGTGAGCTCGTCCTCTTGGTGCCCCTCTCAAGAACGAGCGTCGCAAGTTTAAATGATCCCGTTTGAAAGGTACGAACCGATTATCTATCTGTTTCTGCGCCATGGCTCCTTGGACAATGGCCGATGTCGATTTAGAAGACTTGACTCTGTCAGGCTGTCCCCAAACAGAAACTCGGAAACTTGGTTGGTCTTAACGCAAATTCCTTGGAATTCTGGTTTTAAGGCTGGCTTGATTTGCATACGGCGCTGGTTATTCAGATCCTGGATGCCAAAAGCAAGGGATGAGGCCCCGTCTACGATTATCTTTAATAGGTCCTGTTTCAATCCTTTGTTAATTGACGCTGAGCCTTTCGTGAGCTTATCTGCTAGTTGCGCTGCCATGATGATTTCTTTTGATAATGAGCCTTGAGTCTTTTGCAGAATTAAGTCATTGGTGTTGACTTTCACTGGCAGATGGGACCAAAGTTATGAGTTCACTTTTGGAACAGCCAAAAATTTACAATTGGAGGGCACTTTCAATTTCTCAGAAAGGGTATCAATTTGTTCTTTCTTTTTCTCTTGCGAGAGAATGTTTCCAAACGAAAGTAACACAGCTTGAACCTCTGGCCCCATTGGCTCTTCGTGTTGTGTGTTGAGGATGCTCATGACATCCTCGTCGAGAGGTTGCTCTAGGTCTGTATCCTCATTAGCCGTAAGCAAAGTGCTCAGCGGATCTATAGGCGGAGGATCGTTGTCTTCCACAATGTCGTGGATCATGTCATTGTCCACGCTACGAGATTCATATTCATAAAGTTTTGCTGACATCTTTCACGTGTTGCTTATGGTTGTCAAAACCTCTGGTACATTTTTTAGGTTAGTAAGAAATTTGTCGTGGCTACCGACCTCAGCTGTTAACGCGCTCATTTGATTAGCCATTGCCAGGATGACTTGAGATGTATTGATAGGTTGCGGCTTATCAGGAGTCTTGTCGGCAACTCGTGCTCGTTTCGTAGCGGAACTCTTTGAGTCCATTCTACAAATTTACAAGAGATGATTATTTCTCATATGACCTATGGTCTATCACTCTAGAGCTAATGCTGCTCTGTGGGCAGACTCAAAAGCACTAATGCCCAGTGGTCTAAACTAGCTCGTCGAGCTGTCCAGTGGACGTATTATGCCCTGTGGGCTTATAATTGTTTTGTGTTTGGTGAAAACAGTATAGCTTAATCTACTTACCCTTCCTGACTCTCCTGTGTCCTTGTTAGTTGACATGTCCCAAGTTGTAACTTCTGATCTTGATTTAAGTTGAAAACTTCTGCGTATTGATGTAAATGGTCCTTCTCCTTTCCCCATAAAAATAACAATGGCTACTCCACGGCATGAACTCACAGATAGGGATTTTTAAGCTTTAAAATATGGACTTCTCCTGCCCTCTAGGACAGCGTACTACAGTGGTAACAATGACACCAGAAAGAGTAGGATGACGAAATATAATCACAAATACTTAGCTAAACAATTCTTGCTGAAACAAGATGCCAATCAACATTGTCGGAAGTAACGGTCCCATCATCAAATAGATTCTTATACTTGAGTTTATTGAGTCCCTTCACCTCGAAATCATTACCAATTCCTAACTTGTGAAGCAGTTGTCGTGATTCCAAGTGGAATTTTTTCATACTCAGCCAATACTGATGATATTCTAAGTGTCATTGATCCAAGTTTCTTCAATGATGGTTCTTTAGGCGACAGCCACGACATAGAAACTTGTCAATTCCCAATCCCAACTTGCCCTTTACACGTTGTAGAATAATGTCAACACGTTCTTCACTGTGGATGTCACGAAATTTCATTAGCACTGTATACGTAAATCTCTTCGCATGAACAATTTTTTTTTTTCAGTACGACATTCCGGATACAAGTTTTATAACGCTTGATGTCACGAATAGTACCTAAAATACANTTCTTCAATGATGGTTCTTTAGGCGACAGCCACGACATAGAAACTTGTCAATTCCCAATCCCAACTTGCCCTTTACACGTTGTAGAATAATGTCAACACATTCTTTACTGTGGATGTCACGAAATTTCATTAGCACTGTATACGTAAATCTCTTCGCATGAACAATTTTTTTTTT
>NIPM01001302.1:33234-55525 GCA_002738285.1 Holacanthella duospinosa | reverse complement strand
CGAGCAAGAGCAGAGCCCAAGAGAGCAATAAAAAAGAGCCCGAGCAAGAGCAGAGCCCAAGAAAGCAATACAAAAAGAGCCTGAGCATGAGCAGAGCCCAAGAGAAAAATTTAAAAGAGCACGAGCAAGAGCAGAGCCCAAACCTTTTTTTCAAAAGAGCCCGAGCCCGAGCAGAGCCCATAGTCAAACGCCGAGCTTTGCTTACTGTAGTTGATTGCGAAGGAGGATAGTGTGCTAAAAGTGAATAGGTGAACTGATCTATCTCGCTGACCTCAGACACTTGAAGGGAAGCTTGTGAGGACATTTCATCTTGACTTGCAAGCAAATACGAAATCAAAGATGGATGAAGTATCTGAAACAAAACGAGCCATTGTCAATGTAATAACTAATATTAAGAATTCGAATTGAGTGGAAACCTGTGGAGGCTGTGAGACTTGTGGTGGTTGTGGTAGATGGGGAGGATCTGAGCCTCGGATTAGTTGTGGAGGAGTTGAGACTTGTGGAATTTTTGGATGTAATGGAATTTGATTTCGGCCGTCTTTACGACTGATTGCACTGGTAGGTGAATCCTGAAGGCGAACTGAAACCATCTTTTTACGTTTTGTTTATTTGCTTGCTCCGTGTCCTCTTCATCATTGGTTAGTACGGTACAAAATTTGGGATTTGAAATTTGAGGTTTTGCAAAACCACATAAATCTAAAAACGAGAAATAATTAAGAATCACAGACTCAAGAATAACAGAAAATGGAATACCGTATATTTGCCAATACAAGCCCGGGCTTCTATTCAAACCGGCAAGTTTCGAATCCAGACTTCTATTAGAGAAAAGCTATTATTAGAGATCGGCTATAATTCGTTCGAAGAGTACACATAAATTTCTAGACGAGCTTGAATATTATTTTCCCGGTGGTTTATTAAGTGATCAGGGAATTTAAATAACAATTTAATTATCACTTATAGTTTATGGTTCAGAGTCAGAACTAACTAAAGATTCCATAGTTTCTTCGTCTGAGTCATCTACGTCCACCAACGCCTCATTATCTCCACGTCCTCCGCATCAGACTCATCTATTGTCAAAATCTGAACGTAAAAAAGTATTAAAAAGGCGAAAGAACAAGGTACTCCTGTTTTCAAGCAATGGATGAGTTTATCATCAGACCCGTTGGTATCAATGTGAATCCCACATAACTTAAAGTATCTCACAATCATTTTAGTTGAAATGGAGTCCCATGCTGCCTTAACCCAGTTCAACATCAATTTCTGAACCGTCTTCCATCAAAGAAGTGACATCTAATTTCGAAAATACCGCTAAGAGCATAATGTTGCCTATTATGGCCCGGGGTTGTATTAGGAACCGGCATTTATAAGAGACCGGCTTCAATTTCCAACTTGTACCTTCGAAACCCCGGCTTCAAAACGAGACCAGTTTCTAATTGAGACCGGTTTGTATTGGAGAATATACGGTAATATTAATAAAATAAAGAAATCTTAAATTTTTATTTAATTTTAGTTTTATTTATTGTATTTTATTTTATTTTGTTTTATTTTATTGTATTTTAGTTTTAATCCAAACTAACCAATGTTTAAAAATTACGTCTTTTGTCTAATTTTGACCAGTGTTCCGAGAGTTTTTTCACACTTTTGCACAAAATTGATTTAAACCATTAAATCACAGCTTAAAACTGTGATGGAAAAAACCTTATCAAACGTGGTAAATTGTGATAAATATTAACCACGATTTATATCAATTCCTTCCATTTTATCACATTAATCACAATTTATCACAATTTAACACGATTTTCACAACTGTGATGTGATAAATGTCCACTAGTGTGATAAAGTAATTTTCGAATTGGGTTAATCGATAGTGCTACTAAATTGTGTAAAGCGGGATTTTGATTTCTTTTTGATTTGCAAAATGAATGACTGAATTTTTATAATGCACAAAGATAGCCTAGAACTAGTTGCAACTATTTGACGTTTGAACAGATCAAGATTGGGATCAACTGTCATGCTGCACAGGTCGAGATCGGAATCGATATATTTCTTCCTTGATGAAGCTCAAAAGTACATCTTTTAGTTTTAGCTACGAAAATACTGAGTGCAGAAATTAGCTTCGGCAAAGTCAGTATGAAAATGAAATTTTCACTGAAGAATCGAGAGCGAGATCGGCACAAGTCAATCGCTCCGTTAAAAGATTGAGATCGAGATCGATACCCATCGACCTATAGATCAAAAGATGGAGGTCGTGGTCGATGGGTTACCGTCACAACTGTGCCTTAGAAAATGTATTCTGGAATTTGACACCACCAAAACTAAAGGTGATGGATCCATGACTGTAACTTACGGTTAGTCTGCTCAGAAAATTTATAACTTAGTACGAATTAGTTCACCACTTAGTAGGACTGATTTGCTTCTTCTTTTTGGCATAAAAATCAAAACAAAAACAGATTTGAGTTTTATAAATCGTTTGTCATTCTGAACTCATTGTCGTTTGTTCATTCTGATGTCCGAAGTCTCATTTTAATCAACAAATAAAAATGGATGCTTCTCAGGTAAGTTTATTGAATTTGTAAGATTTTTTAAATTATAAAAATGAATTTTTGTTACACATTTTTAGTAAGACGTGCTTGCTTAACTGGGCAGTGAATGCAACAAGGAATGAGAAAATGCAATTTATGAAATCGTTACTTGACACATTTTCATACGGGATCAAGGCAGGTGTAATGCAAATGTGGAAAAGAGCTAAAAGAAAGAAGCTGTTAAAGCTGGAATCATCAGAGGCAAGCCCTATCAACCCTCCAGTTGCAGTGGCAGATCCTGGTGATCATCCAGGTGCAGTGGTACACTTTGAGTCAAGAAAACCTATGGCACCTAAAGTTACACCATGGTGGAAAAAGTTCAGAACAGCGTATGTAATATCCATTGATTGTGAGATTGTAATGGAGGTGATTGGTTTGAAAAAAAAATATCGAAACATTACTGCTCAGGGTGCGATAGTGAACTTCAACCAAGAAGTAATTTACTCCAAAACAATTAAAAGAGCGTTTGAAAGCTACAACGTGACTGCAATGATGAGCAGAATAAATGGAATAAGTTCAAAAACTCTAAAAAATGGAGATGCAACTTTTGATCAAGTTCAGAAAGAAGTTCAGGAAATAATCTGTGACAAGTTGATTATACTGTGTCAGGGAAAACTGACTTTGACTCACTAGAAATTGGACAAATTGACGACTATGAAACTTTTGACTTACAAACTCATTGGTATCGAGTGAAGGAAAATGAGCACGGTAGGTTTTTCATAGAAAAAATGAGCCTGAAAGAAATATATGGAATGTACTTCAAGGAATCATTTCAAACTGGAATCCATAATCTTTTTGAAGATGCGAAATTTACGATGAAAATTTTTATAGAAGTTTATATTAAAATTAAGACTGAGGACGTTGATTCAAAATTAAATATAATACCATTTTATTAAAACTTGTGTTTTTTTAATATTTAACAAAATAATTACTAAAACAAATGATTTTATTTTGAAAGGGTCTGCCGAGCCTTTTGCTGGGACTCCCACTTTCATTGAGAAAAGCTAGTAAAATTGATTTATTCTGTCTCACTAAATTCATTTTGAGAATCAGTGTAGTTTGAACTAGTCTTGATCAGACTCAATGATTTGTATGTCATCTTGATTTTGAGTTTCAAAAATTAATGACTTTCGCTTCATTTTTGATTTAGATAATTTTTCATCTTTAGCACGCAAAGCCCTAAAACAAAATGATAGCTTACTAACGACATCATGAGATAGTCTGTTCCGCTTAATGTTATGAATGAATGAAAAAGTTGAAAACACTCTTTCAATTAGAGCTGTCGTTGCCGGTGCACAATACAATGTTTTCAATAAATCAATATGCTTAGCGGTGACTTTCTTAAATTGAGCAACTTCATTCCGCTAGAAACAAGGTTTTGATGAGTCCATTATTTAAGCTGAAGTAAGACACTTTGGAAAAATGGAATTGTCCAGAGCAGTGAATGAAATTGCAAGCAATGCAAATTCTGGATCCATTTTCTCAATTTCTGTAAATGCAATTTCTCTTTGCTGAGGAGACATACGTTTGCCTAAAAACAAAAAATTAATCATTTGACAGTTGGCAGTTACTCTTATTATTAGAGACGGCAGTTCATTGGCCATTTTATTTACCTCTATATTTTGGATGAAATAAGTTGGCTACGTAAAATCTTGGAGTAATAGCTTTTTTCATCCGATTTTGAATTTGAATTTTGAAGCTCATCAATTCTTCTGTTTCAAGTAGTTTAAGCCAACATTCCATTGCGTTAGCAATATTTGACGAGTCAGCCTAACACTAAATATAAAATAAAACAAGATTTTTTATCTAAAAAAATGTCTAGAATTTTAATTTACCTTATTACCCTAAAGTCGCGTTGATAAGACGCCGTCATGGATATGTCGCCCTCGTTTATACGACGCGATTTTTCCCGCTTAAATTTAGTTGCATCATAAGACGCATCTCGCTGATAAGACGCCCCAAATTTTGCTGCAAAGTTCATTGTAAGATATAGGGTTGTTTTTTAATTCTACTGAAAATGGACCAAAAAAACAGCAAAACAGACTAGAAAATCATACACAGTTAGTAAGAAGGTCGAGGTAATCAATTTAAAAATCATACTTTGTCTCAGCCACCTTCAAATATCTGATGATGAAGAGGAATCATGTGAACTCCTTGGCGATGTTTTCGATGGTTTGGACAGCGATAGTCAAGATTTAAAATAAATTTTATAGTTGCTTTCTTTAGCTATAAAATAAACTTAACATTAGACGCCCTCGTGTATAAGACGCCTCTAAATTATTCCTCCAAAAAACCTTTGATAAAACACGTCTTATCCACGCAACCTTAGGGTAATATAATGAGTTATTTTGTCCATTTAGATTAGCAGCTCCTTCGCTTGTTTAAAAATGTCCAAATCATTCATTGTTGATTCAATTTCGTAATCCTTGAGATCGGCTCTTCATGCATATTAATATAGATTGCTCTGTTTCGTAAAATCGTGTCTAAAAACAAGCGATGACTCCACCATCGGGTCGCATTTGGTACTTGCGGACGTAATCTCCTTTTTATTTAAGTAAAGTTGCAAAAATATCCTTATTCCTGAAAAACAATTGTACCTAGAATTGATATAATTNTCCTTTTTATTTAAGTAAAGTTGCAAAAATATCCTTATTCCTGAAAAACAATTGTACCTAGAATTGATATAATTATTAGTGTGACAGTTCCAGTTGAATTTCAGCAGACCCAAATTTTAAAAATATTTGATTTTAATTACCTTTTTTATTTTAGAAATAAGCCATTCTGGTGTAATATCTTTCAAGAGAAGATTCATCATGTGTGCAGAACATCCATACACTAATTTATTAGGATATTTTTTACGACACTTCTGTCTAAGAGAAATCATTGTATTTCAATTATTCGTGATAATACTGTTCACGACTGCTCCTATTTTTTTCTGTTAAACTATTGGCTTTTTGAATCAGTTCGAAACAAAATTCTGATGTTTTCTTATGTATTTTGCATTCGGTGGAGCTAAGAAAATAACTTCTATTGTTGCAAATTAGACTGTGAGAAATGACAGCTATATTGTTTCTATCTGACCAAGCATCTTGAATCAGAGCCACCTCATGACTAGTAATAGCTTCTTTCATTTCATTCCTTAATTCATCATCAACCAAATCTAGGTATTTTCCTTTGAAAAAATCAGGAGAAGGAGGCTGGTATCCTGGTGTTAAAGTTCCGCAAAATGATTTCCAAGCATCTAGGTTTGAAGATTCAAAGGGTTGTCCAGATGCGAAAACATATTTTGCAGCTAACATATCAAGTTTTTCTTGATCTCGTACAGTTAGCTTAAAACCATACGATTTGATAGAAGCTTGAAGTTTATTTGTGGGTAACGATGAGCTTTTTTAAATGGGATCTGTCTTAAAGAACTAGTACTGCCACATTGATTATCGACTGAAGATTCCTGGTTTGCCATTGAAAATTTTAACTGTAATTAATTAAAAAAAAAACTTAACGATAATTAGAAATATGAATTTTACCTTGCGAAAGTTGACAGTCCTTTTGACTTTGACATGAAGTAGAAGGCATTGAGTTCGAAAGATTTGGTATGAATGATGATGATGTACTACTACTACTACTCTCTTGGCCTGTGTGTAATTTATTAAATTTTAAATTTTAGTTTTTGGAAATTTCTTTTAATAGTGAATAGTGGCATATCCTTACCTGAGATTAAATAAGGTTGGCATTTAGACAAATGAGACTTCAATTGAAGGGCTTAGAGCATAAACTGCAAGTGGGATTTTTAAGATTTTTGTTTCTATGAAAACATCAATTTGAGTTAAACTAAACTCAAACCTTGGAAATCCAAAAAAATTTTGAAAAAAAAAACTACAAACAACCAATCAAATTTAATGTAATACCAAACTGCTAAATAATTATATATATAACTGACTAAAATTTGATCTACAAGATGATGCTAGAGAATTATATTTAATGGGAGTATGTTTTCCTGTTCCAATTCCATGTTAATTTGGTCGACAAGCTGGATTTCTTCATTTATTTCAGCCTGAACTTCTTCAAATAGCTGTTGTGGGATTTCTTCTAGAAGATCTTGTCTCATGGATTCATAGAAGATACAACTTTCGGGTAAATGAACAAAACGTAACAATTTGTTAACATTCTTAAGCTTTTCTGGAGTCACCAAAACGAAATCGTGGTAGGCTTTGGGAACTCCTTGAAAAACTTGTTTGAGTTGATCTATGGTAGCGAATGTTCGAAGTATATGGAAGGGAAAGGCAAATTCTCCTGTTGTGTGTTGGCGGGTCCATATTTCTCCATTTGCCAGGAACCTAATTCCCCGAATTCTGTTGATTCCAGTGGGTGGTCTTAGAATAGGATTCAATGTGGTTTTGAAGTCAAATACAGGGCAAATGAGAGTTCCATCGTCGCAAAGGTCGTCTGTAAGTGGATGTTCTACGTAAACGACAGTAAATGGATCCTTTTGTCGGCATTGTTTCACTAATTTCACCCAATCAGATGGAAAATTAAATTTATCAGATTTTTTGGTCACCTTTTCCATTGTTGCAAAATCCCTGTCTATTGACATTCTCGAATGACCAGGAATTGGAAAATTAAGTTCAATAGAGTGAAAATTGTCGTTTTGTGCGTTCAAATAAGCCATTAAATAACGATTTTTGTTCTGACCGAAGGAGTTGTCGGACCATAACTTCAAATCTTGAGTGTCGTCTGGGAGGAAGTTATCCAAGTAGTGTTTGAGACACGAAATAACTTCATTGCATCCTTTTCGGGCGTAGGTCTCAGAATACATGTACATCACTGCTTTTCCTGTCTTCAGGTCATGTACACCAAAATTATGAATCCAGAGTTGCCGGGAGTAAAACTCTGATGAGGTATTGGTGACTGGCAATGGGAAGTTTTTCTGGAAATCGAAACAGAGGCAAGCAGTAGAAACAGGAAGTTGTGCGATGAGTTTGGATTCCATTGAATCATAAAACCCTTGGGCTTCCTGGAGGTGGTATTCATGAGCTTGATTCAACTGTGCCAACGCTTCTAGGTTGTTTCTATCCTTGGCTTGCTGAGTGTGATTGAGTTCACAAATCTCGCAGATATCTGATCTTGGATATCCAAATCCGATATTGAACTGTTCGTTGAAAATTTTTGAAAACATCCAGAATTTCACGTGAGGAATAAATCCATTTTCTATTTCAAGTTCAGTTGGGACAGCGTATGGGCTCATGGACGGATTCTTGGTTATGAACTCTCTGTATAGGTTTGAAACTGACTGGTTTGAATCCAAGTACTTCTTGANACTGACTGGTTTGAATCCAAGTACTTCTTACTTGGATTGTTAGTTCTGGAATAGTGAGATTCGCGAGGATCTAATTCATGGATAAACTGACTTGTGAGCTTCAGAGCAGCGGGTGAGATTCTCAATCGGTTTTGGTAAGAGCCTCTTAAATCCTTAGGCACAGACTCTCACTTCAATACCTAGAACACAGTTGCAACTTAGTTCTAAATCGAAACGAAAAATTCCAACATTCGATATCGAAATTTTGATTTCGATTGCGATGTCGAGGCACTCAAATATTATTGATTTAGATATCGATTGTGGTTTCGAATGGCTAATGTTGAAGTTCGATTTCGGTTTGTAAATAGAAATGAATTTCGATTTTGAATGGAAATTGAATGGTTATTTTAATTTCTTTTTGTATTTACTTAGTATTATGCATTTTGATTGAGATTTGGAGCACCTTGAAATTTTTAATTTGTTTCCAAAAGTATAATTTCGCTCGAAATCTCAACCATAAATTTTGATAATCAGAAATTCAAATTTTGATTTCTGTGCCTTTTGGATCACGAAATTTGATTATGAAAAACTTTAAAACATGAATTTCGACTTAATTTTCAATTTTGCAATCATTCTAAATAATGAATTTTGATTTCGATTTCCAATTTTGATTTTACTTGAAATCTTAATTTCTATTTCCATATCGACTTGGATTAAAATCTTAATGTCGATTTCAATATCCATTTCCACTTCTACAAGTTACAAATGTAACCCAAACGTCACAAACCGTAATGGAAGATGAGTAAGAGTAAAATATTGACTCAGTGTACACTTGTAGCTTAGCTTGAAATGCAAAATTTGAAATTTCGACCATTGGAAATCGAAATCGAAATTTCGATTTCGATTACGATAACGAGCATCAGAAAAGCTGAGTTTCTTTTTTTTTATTTCAAATAGTTATTGTTAAATTTCTAGTTGGATTTCGAATGGAAAGGTGAGTTTGATTTCGGTCCGCGGGATTATGGATTCCGACCTTCATCGGGTATGGATTTCGATTTCGGGCAAATTGAAATTATGGATTTTGTTTTCATAAATAAGTGCCTACCCCGTACCTAAAACACGAGCACAGTACCGACCGAACTTTTTTTAAATTAAGGTATAGGTACGGATTATTTCGATTTATTAAAATGGGTATGGACATACACCGTAACTTTAGGGGTACGCGTTTGGGTATGACAAAAAAATTTGTCTTAACTCGGATACCACTTTAAGGTACCATACCCTCCTGCGCGATGGTCTATTCGGACCATAACCAATTATCGTCCTCTCAAACTCTGAGCGATGCTCAGTTTGGACCATCTCGCTAGCAGAATTGTCAAGTTTATTTTATTCACAAATTCTATAGAGCTGCGGAAAGACTAGGGAGGACTGCGGGAACCCACGGGATGGCTGTGGAAACCCACGGGATGTCTGTGGGAGCCCACGGGATGTCTGTGGGAACCAACGGTAGGGCCGCGGGAACATATGCCCATCAACACTACATTATGTGAGAACATTATGCCCCATCAACACTACTTTATGCGAGAACATTATGCCCCATAAACTACATTATGCGAGAACATTATGCCCCATCAACACTACTTGTCCTTCCTTTATTTAAATGAAATGCAGTATGATTGTTAAAGTTTAACAGAAAGCGTTGCAGATCAGCTTGGCATCAACTATAACTTTTTCCAAAAATTTAATAATCATACTTCTAATTTATTCGAACACAAGGACGATGACGTGAAGCATAGGTGCAATCGGGTACCTGAATTGCCCATATGTGGTTTCGTTTTTCTCTCTTATCTCCATCTCTCAATTTCGACACCTGGGGATTAAGAATTTTGATTTCGATTTTGATCACCTTAGGATTTTGAATTTCGGTTTCAATTTCGATATGGAAGCCTAAAAAGTTATGGATTTCGATTTTGATTTCGAATGGCTAGTATCGAATTTCGCTTTCGATTATGAATTCGAATTTTACGGAGCATTAGATTTCATTTTCGATTTCGGTTTGTACGGATAATTGAATTTCGATTTCGCTTTTGAATGAAAAGGTGATTTCGATTTCGACTGGACTAAGTTACAAGTGTGACTCAGTGTCACATCTGAGTCGACTCAGAGTTGAGAGCCATCCATGCACTTAACACTACATAGTACCGTGTTAGGGTCATTCTGCGCGCTGACTGTTTGATTCTAGTGTATCAGAGTAAATTTACAAATAGTCGACTCTGACTCATAGTCGGCTCTTGAGTCATGGGAAACACTAATTTCAAAAATGTTTTGCTAAGTTTTAGATTTAGATTTGGTATGATTTTTAATTTATTTTTTTGATTTCGCGTCTGATACTTTAAGTGTTTGATTCTGAATAGAATATCAGCTTCGATTTTGGTCAGTGTTGGTTAATCAGTTAGGTTTTTCTCGTTTTCTCGAACGAGAAAAATTGCAAAACCAAACCAAACTGAAAAACAGCTACGAACCCAACTGAATCGAACCGAAACGGAAGACAACCAAAATAATAAAAACCGAACTGAACCGCTAGGTATCTAAAATAGTAGAAACCCAAACTGATACGATCTAAAGGATTCCAAAATATTGGAAAACCAAACCGAGTTCCAAAACTGGTTATTGCCGAATAGTAATGTTCCTCATGGCTCTGGCTCATGAGCTGCCTCAATGGCTCTGGCTCTGGCTCGAGCTGGCTCACAAAAATTTCTGAGCCAGAGCCAGTGTATGGATCTGGCTCATGTAGTAATTTTGAGCCAGAGCCCTGGCTCATGAGCCAGCTCAACTAAACTTGTGAGCTATGGCTCAATGGCTCAACTTTTCTTCTAAATTCTTCCACTTTTCCCCTAATTTTTCATCTTTTTCTTCTTCCAAATCATCACTCTTTTTTAATTTTCGGAATTTTTGGTCACTGAAAATTAATTTGCCTTTAACCAGTTCATAATTGTGATTTGTGTTGGCTTATTCTCACTAGGTCATTCTCACTTTTTGCGAAATGTGCATATTAACGGAGGGAAAATTTTTTTTATGTTGAGCCATGAGCCATGGCTCTTGCTCATGAGCCTGTTCAACAAAAGTGCAGAGCCAGACCCATGGCTCATGAGCTGGCTCACCGCTCGGGTGAGCCATGAGCCATGGCTCATTGAGCCAGTGGCTCTGGCTCACATCAAAACCTGAGCCATGCGGAACACTACCGAATAGAATGTATCCGAAAGACTTAAAATCTCAGAAAGCCGAACAGGATGGGGGTAGTTCCCAACACTGACTTCTACATCCCTTACTTACTAACTAGTAAGTTAGGGATGTAGAAGTCACTAGTTTGATGTTAACATTTTAAATTCTTTTGAAAATATTTGTACCTTTGTCCTTAATGCAGAATATTTGATTGCAAAGATTCCTAAGAAATAGGTTAAACAAACGGGCTTCAATTCTCCATTTATCTTCAAATGAAATCTATTCCTCGTTCCTTCCCGCAATATGAAGCTACGCAAATACAAGAACTTCTCCGTGTGACTATTTGAACTATAGTATTCTCTAAAATGTCTTTCCTTCTGTGCTTCAGTAAAGACCTCACGACATTTTGGATGACAATTACAGTCCCGATTTCCATCAAAGACCTTTCCTTCCTTCAGTTGATCTCTGTTACCAAAGTACTGTTTTCCTATAAAGTAGAAAAAGTTGTCTATAGTAACAAGCAGACATAAGTTGGATCTTGATTTTATAAGTTTCATTGAATAGGGAAATTATTGGATGTTGCACTTTACCAGACAAACTGCCAACTTTAGCTCGATTTCTTTTCCAGTGTTGTTGATTTCTTTGTTTCTTCTTGGGTCGTGGAATAGGTTGAGGGATTGCGTTGTTGTTGTTGTCCATTATGTTGAGAAAATAATTTAAAATTAATTATTCACAAAAATGATTAAAATTCTTTTGATTTGGAAGATAAGACTTGTTTAGTTCACTTGATAAAACATAAGCAAGTGTATATTCGAACCCAGGTCAATGAACTGTTGGATGGTATTATCAGTTTTATAAAAAAATTCCATGAAAAATACTCTTCCTTAGCGCATGCGCATACGGACAAAAGTTTTAGTACAAACATTGTCACGTTGGCAGCCCGCCGTATCATAAATAAATAAATAAATAAATAAATAATTCGACTTGCAGTTTATGCTCTAAGCCCTTCAATTGTTGCGCTTGTGAGCTCACAAGTTTTGAACAATGTTGACATTGTTGTGATTTATGAACACTTCCATTATCTAGAGTACTCAAATTTTCATTAAATTCTGACCAAGCTGTACTCTGTGGTCTTCCACTTCCACCACCTCTCAATCTGCTATTATTTTTTGGTGGTCAATTGGTGGATTCACTTCCACGATCACACATTTCTCGAGTCAAAATTTTAGACAATGTTTCAATTCCAATTAATTGAGAATTCAAATTGAAAAAAAAAACACAATGAAACATTCCGTTATTTCTCAATCTCAATTTATCCTCCTTTTCTTTTTTTCTTTAAGTTCATAAGAGAAGGCGCTACTAGCGCATTTACCAGCGTGTATATTATATTTCACAATTTATCACAAAAAAACGTTGTTAATCACAATAAATCCCGATAATTCACGCTTGTGATGTGATTTAGGAATGAAGTGTGATAAAGATAAATATGAATAAATTAAATTAATTAATCACAATTAATCCCATATCACAATAAATCACAATAATGCACGTTTAATAGCACTGATGTGATTTATATGAAAACGTGTGAGCAACGGAACACTGATTTTGAACTTAATTTTTACACTTTTGCCCTTGTAAGCTGTAGGCATAAAAATTTTAAGTCTTAAATTTTTATCAACATCTCTCATTTATTCCATCTTTCATGGAGTGGATAAAACGATTTAAATTACAAGGTAAACAAAATCTGTTAAAAATTCAAATGAAAACTTTAATTTTTATATTCAAATCATTAAAAAACTTTGAACATGTTTTTGCTCATATCAGATAACTCACCATAGGAAGCAAGGCGTCTAACAGGGTGGCTTGCCCAACCTACGGGATTGTCGTCTCTTTCCATGGCATGTTTGAACTTTTGAGACCAAGAAGGAAACGAGGGCCACAAACACATATCTGCTTTGATCCATGTGCTCTGAACAACTTCCACGGTCTTTTCTTCTGGGAACACCACCACGGAGTACATGGTTACCCCAAATGAACCAATGGGAAAACAGTGAATCCATGCTCCGCTTCTTTACAGTGAATCAAGAAGCATTTCCACTTTATGTCTTAAAGGGACCACTTTTCCAAATTATCTGAAATTGATTTTACCAAATAAACTTCTAGCTCTTCAGGCGCACATGGCACATTGAATAAAAATGTTTGTGTCTTATATCAATAGCCACAAAGTTTGATTCCCTCTTTATGTTTTGAAAACTTGGTCACAAGAAAGACAATTCCATGGCAAAGCAAAACAACATTGTCGCCTTGGGTATATTGTAACTCAAAATTGTGGTTCCTGAGACGATGACTTATGACTCAAAATTTTGACTCCTCGTCGTTCAACAATTCGATTGTGAAGTTGGGCTAGTGAAGTACTTGTACTTTTTAGTAGTGTTTTTAGCTTTTCAAGATGGTAACCGAAATGCAATAAATAAGTCTCAGGTCCCGAATCTTTTTACATCTTCAGAAATATGTAACAAATTCTGGTGGCAACGTGTAAAGAGGGAAAAAGATAGAAATGATTTTCTGGCAACACGCCTTTAAGGCTACTGGTTCTGTGTAGAGCAGAAACTGGCGGAATTCTGACATCTTCCAGCGATCAATGTGTCGTAGACTTCTTGGTTTACGGTTGAACTCGAGGGGAACGTACCATCTAATTTTAATCAGTCGCTCAGTTATAAATCCACTTTGCTGCTGTCCAAACGAAGCTTGGAAACTTTTTCCCGTCCATAATACGATTAATTTTTTCATTACACCAAGGTATATCAAATGCATATATTCTAATGGGAAACAAGAAATTATATCAACCGGAAGATCTAACAACACAGAGATTCCAGTGTGATGATCCTCGTCAATTTGATTCCAAAAAGAAAAGTCTGTTCGTGGTTAATTGTCACTTCTACCAACGAATGTCATTCGATTCTCAGAGTACTCTCCTGCAATGTTACACCTTTTAATAATAACCTCCATGACCTTTTGTGCACTTAGGAAATGAGTGAGTCGGTGCATCTGCGACAATAGCTTGAAGACTGACTGCTAGTTTTTCCTGTTGATCCAAATTCCATTTTGTAACACTTCCCTCAGATCATGCACAAAAGGTTTTAAAAAGTCATTCACACTAATAGGCTTTGAATTACCACAGTATATGGCAATTTCAAATGGACCAGCGTCTAGATTAGAAATATAACCCAATATAGGCCATATTTGTTTGCCAGAACTCTTACTAATTTGGAGACCGTCTATTCCAACCTGCAACAGAATCTCACTCACAGTTTTAAAGTTTAAACTTTCTGTGCAACTTAGTGTGCCGTTCTCAACTGCAAAATGAACATACTCTCCAGGAGGAACTTGATGAACTACGAAACTACGAGGTGTTTTTAATAAAGTGCGAGCATCTTGTGGAAATGATGCAAAACAAGGGCAGATAATACTAGTCACCTACCTTCTGTGTCTGTCTTAGGTAGCAACAATTATGCAAAGGATGCTTACCTAATTAGAGAAGAATTTATAAAATAGTTTAACAATGTTTTCGTTCCTTGGTAAGATTCTAGAATTTAATAATAATAACGTAAAATAATCTTAATAAATAAAAAGTAATTTTTATAATTAAAAAAAATTTCCTTAGTATACGCATAAGACTTTAGCTTGGAAAACCCTGCATATCGCCCAGTTGAGTCACTTATCATCAATCAAGTAAAAAAATATCCAAACAATTTCCCTCGGGATTTTAGGTTGTTTTATTCACTGACACCCATTTTGACGATCAAACTCCTAAGACATTCTTCAACAGTGTAGTTGAAGAAGTACTTATAAAGTACTTATTACTTATTAAGTAGAAGTGTAAGTTATGTTCTCAAGCTGATTAACCTTAACAACATGATACGAATTGTTATATATTTTTTAATTTCTGAGATAATGAAGAGTAAATAATTAAGTTGAGTGAAGTGCTCAGCGCAAGAAATGCACTTGTTGATTTTGAATTTTCTGAATTTGGTGTTTCCATGGGCGGTCAGTGAGTTTAATATGTATTTAAGCGTTTTTGGTGAAAATCGACACCTATTTATTTATTATCTTGGAAAGTTCAAAATAAGAATTCTCGGAAAAATATGCAAATTCAAATGAAGAAGGTCATTCAACTGTAACCTTTTGGGTCCCAGGTGTTTTCAATTATTTTCGAAAAAACCTGATTTAGGTTGCCTCGATAGGGTGTAAATTTTTTCACACCAAAATTTGTAAAATACAACAGGGAGAAAATTTTTGCACACCAATTTATGAAAATGATTACGTCACACACAATTTGCAATATTGTCGACGTTTGTTGACGGCGCGCTTTTATAAAGTGATCACCTTCAAAGAGATTCGGCTATGGTTGATGGCGGCTATGTATCAATCCATTTATATCATTAGCATAGATAACTTTTGAGGATTGTAATTCGATATTGGCATAGCGGTAATAATTTAGAAGAAATTTGTGTATTTGATGCCAGCTATATACCAATGCGTTTATACCATTAGACTAGCATATTTTTGGATTTAGCTATACTGCTCCCGGTAATTCGATATTGGCTTAACGCTAATAATTTCAAAAAAACGTTTATGCTTGATGGTTGCTATGTACTAATACACTCATATTATTAAAATTGCAAGTTTTGGAAAGTTGAAATTCAGTAATACCGGTATTACGATATTAGCAAAACGCTAATTATTTCAAACGAATATGTCTGTGTTTGATGACAGCAATGTGCCAATCCATTCATGACATTTAATTAATTTTTGTTTTTAATTCCGCTCCCGGTAATTCGATATCTATGTAGCGGGATTTATGCTTGTAATCACCATGGTGCTAAGAAAATATAGTTTCTTTTATTGTTTCTTCCAAATCTGATTAAGTTTAATCTGAAATAAATTTAATGTGATTAAGCTTGTGTGAACTAGAACAAGCTTTCTTTGATACTTGTCTGTCACTAAATCACGAAATTTCTATACTCAAATTCCTGTTTCCTCAGAGGTTTTTCTATCTGCTTATCGATCACTTTGAATGAAGGAGTAATCAATGTGCCACAATGTAAAAGTTTGGAATAGAAAATAAAGTTAATCTAAGAACTGACAACAGAGCGGAGGATGTGTAAAATTTTTCTCCCTGATGGTCCAAAACGAACGGGGCACCTCTCAATAATTTTATCCCACGACCTAATGGCTATGTTCTTTATTTCAGCAATTACGGCCTTACTAAACGCCAGACCACTTAGATATTATCAAAAAGACGTAGCTGAGCTCAATAAAAATCTAGTGATGTATCATAAATTGGCACTCCAAAAAATTTTCTTAACAAAATTTTTTTTGGAAGGGTGTGCAATGGGTGTGTAACACTTTACACCCTGATATGAGGCTTTAAAGGTACCTATTTATTTATTATCTTGGAAAGTTCAAAATAAGAATTCTCGGAAAAATATGCAAATTCAAAATGAAGAAGGTTATTCAACTGTATAAAGGACATTTTGAAGTTAAAACTACATCACATCACAGAACTTTGGAAATTTTTTTTAAGTTAATAAAATTGAAACTATGAATTAACTAATTAAATAGAATATTTTAGGTGCTAAGATAGACGGTGGAGGGAGAGTTCGCTATAGAGTAGTAACAATTTTGGTAGGGTTTCTTTGTGTGCCAAGGGCGGAACTGACCGTTGACGAATTTCTTTCGCGCGAATGAATTTCAATCCATTTCATCATTTATGTACAGGGTGTTTAACATTTTTTGCACGCTAGAAAGCATGACGTCATTTTTTCACTTTTTGCTTGCAGCAGCATGGGGTGGGAGCAGCTACGATGAAATTGGTGAAAGAGGGTGCAAAAAAGATTAAACACCCTGTATAACTCACCGTCAGATTTGTCAGTGGGAAATAGATTCGCATAAAAATCCTGCTGAGTTGATTGGAAAGAACTTCCGTCCGTCCAATTTTCCATTTTCTAGGCCAGACCGAAGGAAACCAACTCACTATATGACAGAATTTATTCTGTAGATGGTTTTTCTAAAGTTGAATTATTTCAACTTCTGGATAGAAATCTTTCCACGGAAACAATTTCTATTGTTAAGCCCCACCAACGAAGCTGCAAAATTACCAACTAAATATGTAAGGATTATCCTTCCTTGGAAGGAATCCGAAAGGTACTTTTGTCTCTTACTTTATTTGGTGGGGTAAAGCAACAGAAAAAATTCCGTCGGAGAATTTTTTTCCACGGAAAACTTTTCAAAGCATAATTTGTGTCATGGTGAGTTCTACGCTCAAAAGATGATAAGTGGATCTCCGCAAAGTCCATCGCATGGAAAGGTGAGTCACTCTTCGATTTAGACTTGTGACCGACCTCCTGAGGTGTAGGGCATTGATGGGAGATTCCCTTTTCTATCATAATGAATCACGTCATACGGTTAGTTTCTGTTCTCTTGGGGTAATAAAAATTTAGCAGTGCCCCAGGAGTGATAGACCTACTCTAGTTTGCGCGGTAGGTTCATTCCAACTTCATACATGCATCCACATCACATATCATATTCCGGCATTCAATGTCGCTTATCAGTGAGCATTAAGGCTTCCACATGTGGGCATCGAAAGTTATGATTATAGACATTACAAATTTATGGTCTAAGGGTGTATGCACATAGAGTCGCGACAGCGAATTTTACAAACGCGACGACGATTTTGCTGAATCGCGGTTACAAAGACAAATGTGCAATCGTAGACTCAATCGCGCTTAATTACACATAGCATAAGCTACGATTGCGATTGAAATATTCAATTGGGAAAAATGAGCAAATGTGTTTGAATTGGCTCAACTCAAAGTTCATCGTAAACCTCAATTGGACGAAGCAGATTTTGTCAGTCAATGAATACAGAGGTCAATCAGGATCTCAGCGTATTGAACCCTTAGTTATGGCTATTAAGATAGAGGAGTCAAATTTTTGTTTACTTGTTTGTTTGGCGAAAGTGGAATTTGGAAGTCTGAGTTAGACTTCCAGTTGAAAAATCACTTCCATCAAAAGTTTTTGATTTAGATTATGTTATTCTCATCTTGTCCCTTGTAATTATTAGCTTATATCTTCTTACATAGTTTTAAATTAGTATAATTATGTGAATTAGTCATACCTAATACGTGTAAATCCTGCGCTTTATCTTTTGACACGGATCCAGGCAGATCTCAGCACCGGTAAATAATGACTTATACAATAATCTAAAACTAACAAATAAATACTTTAAAATGGTTTATACTATAGATTTCCAGTAAATGGAAATGTTAAATCTCACTGGAATCAATTTGTTAGAAAAACGATAGACTGGAATCCAAGTAAACGAAGTCGACTCTGTGGAGCTCATTCCAGAGCTGGAGACTTTAGTTTAACAAAAACAGGAAAGTTGACATTGAAATGGACGAAAACTCACTGCAACTCTCTGTTTGACACCAGAATTCTAAATCTTTTCAATGGAACCTGATGTATATATGATTAACTTGTACGGTACTAACTTTCCTTAAGAATAAAGTGGGGAAGATGAAAATTAAAAAAATTATGTAAAATTGAAAATCACCTTAGCAGCGAAACTATAAAAAATTTTTGGCTCCTCTATTTTAATAGCCGTAACTAAGGGTTCAATACTCTGAGATCAGGATAGTGAAAATGTAATGTGTCTTTGCTTTGATTTTGTGAAGAACTTGTCATTACCATATACGCAAATAATGCTAATATTCGCTAACGGACGGAGATAGAAAAGATACACTACATGTCGCAGTTTTACTGCTAAATGTAGTATCGCCATATCTATCACCTCTGGGGCTAGTAGTATAGCTTCTATCTCTAGAGGCTTGCTTACCTTTAGTTGTATATTTTTGAATTTTACTACAAAAATTATTTTGAAAAATAAATAAAAATAACCGATTATTTGTAAATCAAGTGAGGAACTGGAGGAGACAAATTTGTTTGATTATACTACAAAACATACGCGGCGCAAATTGAGCAACCCTGAATCACCATAGTGTAATAAAGATTGGAAATTACAACTTGAATCTACAAAAAGTTCTCATTCAATCTCACTGAAATTGAGTCAGCACGCGTTGGATAAATAAATTCTAAAAAGCTGTTTAAGTACTTGAATTAGGCCCATAATTAACTAAAGTGTTAAAATAAGTTTCAAGGAAAATTTTTACTTAGTGTGTCAAAGAAAGTGCTAAACATCGAATATATTATTGTATTAAGGCGTTTATATTATATCAGGAAACTACCAACATGGCAAAAATAAATGTCTAAACTAAAAAATTTTTTTTTGAAAGTTACAATCTGTTTATAAACTATGAGAATATAAATGTTTGCTACTCATCAATTTTTAATTCAGGTATCTTCTAAAAAGGTGATGTAAAAAAATTCAGTGATGAGAATATATTTCGAAATAATCACAAATCTGTAAAAAATACATAACTTCTCTAAATCAACAAAAATTAAGTTTCAACTTAATTTATATGAGCCAAAATCTTAATGAGATGCTGCCAGCGCCAATACCGCTAGTTCTAATTGTACTACTGAATTTATACATGACATTGCTGACTACGTGGCTTTTTACACACACCAGATTCCATGGTAGTAAATAGCTAAATAGTCAACCTCAATATATATACAGATGTATACAGGGTAGGGCAGAAGTAAGCACACATAATGAAAGTCTAATGAGTAAAATACATTTAAAAAAAATTGAGGAATCCAAACCTCTGAACTCACTATCAGTTCTCTCACTCAATTTCCCAGAAGATATTTGCGCGCCTAAAATTCTTCAACAGACATTCCTTATTTTTTTTAATTCATCAATCCGTACACTCTTTTCCAAGTCAATCATTTTACTAAATTCAACAAATCCACTCATCAAAATCATCAGATCATTGGTATTTATCAGCTAATTGGTACAAGGACCACCAAATAAACCCGGGCCTTCTTTCTCCGCCTTTCACAAAATCGGCTTGAGTCAGCCGGCAAACAAGCAGTGAATAATAGACGTGAAGTTAGCTGACAAATTTTGAATTTTTTTTTAATTATAGATATTCTAATGTGTCATTCGTCACTCCCGACACCTTGATCTCACTCTGAAAAAAGAGGTGTAGGGAGCATGAAAGAAAACCTAAACTCCACAACATTAGGGGTTATGCTGCCTTGTAAAATTTATCATTTGTCCTAATAGATTAACAAGTTTTCTTAACAACAATTTCCTAATTACCTTTATCGATCCCGGATTAATTTTCCTTTGAAGCATAATTTTTTATTTACAAAAATTGTTTAAAACAGGATCATATTTTCTCCCGTTTACAATGTAGTACCAGGAAAATACCAAAATTAGTCGCGGATTATTTGGTCCCACAAAATTTGTTTTGAAAATAGTAAAATACTTACGTAAGAAATCTGCGACTAAAGTTATTTTTATGTAACTGTATCTATTTTTTTCTGTAAAAAATACATAACTTCTCTAAATCAACAAAAATTAAGTTTCAACTTAATTTATATGAGCCAAAATCTCAATGAGATGCTGCCAGCGCCAATACCGCTAGTTCTAATTGTACTACTGAATTTATACATGAGATTGCTGACTACGTGGCTTTTTACACACACCAGATTCCATGGTAGTAAATAGCTAAATAGTCAACCTCAATATATATACAGATGTATACAGGGTAGGGCAGAAGTAAGTACACATAATGAAAGTCTAATGAGTAAAATGCATTTAAAAAAAATTGAGGAATCCAAACCTCTGAACTCACTATCAGTTCTCTCACTCAATTTCCCACAAGATATTTGCGCGCCTAAAATTCTTCAACAGATATTCCTTATTTTTTTTAATTCATCAATCCGTACACTCTTTTCCAAGTCAATCATTTTACTAAATTCAACAAATCCACTCATCAAAATCATCACCTTAGGTGAGCAGTGAAATTTTCTAAGTTTTTTTAACATTGTATCTCCTATCTCGAAATTTTTCTGTTTTTTAACGATTTTGGTTACCTTATAACAGAAAATTTGACCTCTACAAAAGTTTTTGCAAACATCGTCACAAGCAACTTTTATGGGGAACATTTTTCTCTGCGGTGACCTCATGAGGTCAGAGGTTAAGGTGACCTCTGAGATATCAGTATAAGAGAAAAATTAATTCACTTGCTATAATTTTTTGTTAGAATGATATCTTACGTACCCGACTTAGTTGGGAACTTAGAGTGAGTTTTTTTCACGATACTCAGTTTAAAAGTCAAATCCAGTCACAAAATATTTTTCGTTGTTAGCTTAAAAGTACTCCATTTAGTGGGAAGAAGTTCATGGGACGTGACAGTGTGTTATTGTACGCAAATGTTACTAGATGTGAAAAGTAATACACATTAGTCACCTCTTCCTACCTGCCAACACAACTAGCCTATGGACTTAGGGAAACAAGCTTCAAAGCCAAGAGCTAGTTCAATTGGAGAGACCAAAATATTTTACCAAAATCAGTCAAAATTTTACCCAAATTAATATTGCGGGAGTTTAGAAGAAATTGATGGAAGCGTCGAATCTACTTGAAATAGAAATCATTAGAACATAACCGTGTTCAGTCTTAAGCAAATTTTCTTCACCTAGTACTTCTCTACATTGGCGTAGCTGAATTTATAGTATAATATTTGGATATAATGAACAATTATTGAAATGTAGGGTCTGTTCACTATACGGATATAATGAACTCCGGCTATACTGAAGAAATCCTGCCGGTCCCTACGGAGTCACTATAACCGAACTTTGCTGTATATACGTATACATATGTATGTATGTGTACAGGGTGTCTGAAAAGTCAATGGAGCATGGAGAAAGCATTGCTTGGAAAATACATGAGAAAAAAACGCGTCGTGTTGTTCTCTCAAATCAATCCTGGGGCTGGATTTTGGTAGAAAAGTTAACCAATTTGGTTAACTGACCGGTTAACGAAAAAGTTAACTACGCCTTAATCCAATTGGTTATTTGAATCTAGAAACCGTTGGTTAAGTTAAAGTTAAGTTATGTTATGGTTAACCGAAAGTGGACTTGGCAACAAAGGAAAATTAAGAGTTCGTGTATAAAATATTCACGAAATTTGAACTCATTTGAAAAATTTAGGTTTGTTTAC
>NIPM01001302.1:18515-29521 GCA_002738285.1 Holacanthella duospinosa | reverse complement strand
TATTGCCCGTCCATTCTAGCTAAGCAAGATTTAAAGAATAAAAATTTGATTCAGTTGTCCTGCGTCTCTATGGCTAACTATAAATTGTTTGATAGAATCATTATCTTAAGTTGCCTTGTGTCTCTATGGCTAACTATAAATAATTATTTGATAGAATCATTATCGAACATTTTTAAATATTATTTGTTTTGAGCTTTCCATTCAGCAAAACTGTAATCCAGTCATAATAACTTTATCGAAGGTACTGTTGTAACCAAATTTTATTTTTATTTAGAAGAAACGTACGTTTTTTTCAGCTGAGTAACACGACTGTTCAGTGCAGCAAAAATAAGTTTTAAGTTTAATAGTTTATTTACAACAATTTGAGTTTGCATACGTATATTTGATTGTGTTGCCTGAGTCACTGTATTTTATTTGCCAGCAACGGAATGGAATTGAGTGTAGGTAGAGGACGAGACGGCATTTGCTGATATTCAGTCTTGACTTCAAATCAGCCTTGTCTTTTACATCTGCGATCTACTGGTAAATTCTGGTTAGAAGTTAGTAGTTTACACTAGCTTAATCACATTAAATTTATTTCAGATTAGATATAATCAAATTTTAAAAAACAACTAACTAAATCATAGATGGATTTCTTTAGCACCATGGTGATTACAAAGATGACTCCCGCTACATGGATATCGAATTATCAGGAGCAAAATTCAAAACCTATTAAAATTTATTAGTTTAATGTTGCAAATGCTTTGGTATATAGCTGCCATCAAACAGACATATTTATTTGAAATAATTACTGTAGAATACCACCCTAATTTTATACCCGAAAGAGGGGATTCTGAATTTCAAATGGGATCTAAACTGCCTAAAGTCAAGTAATGAAATTATCTCCCACCTTTTTTTTTCTAGTAAAAAAACAAACAACTAATTAACAACTTATTGACGAAAAATGAGACGCTTAGTGAAATCTAAGTGGAGTTTTGATGATTTGACCTGTTCGGGTCTTCTCCTCAGAGGTTAATGGAAATGTACTTGAATCTTCCACACCATATTGTTGCTTTAGTTTCGGTTTCGGTTGTATCGCTGCCCCTTCTTTCTGCTGCACGTCGAATTCAGTTTCATCCGAATGTGGTATCTCCAAGAGATGAAGCCGCTGCAGGAGTCTTATTAAAAAACCTTGACTCGTTCGTACTTTCGCTACCCGGACTTTACCACCTTTTCCTGGAAATTCCTCTGTAATCTTTCCCATTGGCTACATGATTCACTTCTTCTTGTCTGCTCCTACCAAAACTACATCTCCGATCCTTAGAGGTGTGGTGTTTCTTTTCTTTCCCTGTGGACTAGTAAAGAAAGGTATTCCTTTCGGAATCGTGACTGTAGTTTGGCATAGAGCTTTTCTGCAGCTTGGTACCCGTCTATAAGATCCTTGTCCACAATTTGTGCACCTTCGGGAAATCCCAAAACTGCATTCCCTCTGAGGAACGAGATCCTCCGGATCTTCTGTAACCGTAGTGAGTAGGGTATTATTGAGCGCTGCCATGACAGCATATAGGCTTGCCCTCAATTTCTCTTCGTTGAGTTGAGCTTGCCACAACATTCGTTTCAATTGATCTTTCAAGCTTCTCACAAGCCGTTCCCACCATCCTCCCCACCAAGCTGCTGTTGGTGGATCAAAGATTCAAGAAATATGACGAGAACCATTTTCCTTTTCGATCTTCGCCCAATTCAAATTCTTGAAAAGGTTCACTGCTCCTACAAAATTGGTGCCATTGTCACTGTATATGGTGCGTGGACGACCGTAAAAGTTAACGAACCGCTCCAATGTGTCCAAGAACGCCTCAGTTGATAGTGATGACACTAGGTCTAAGTGGACACATCTGTACATTGCACAAGTGTAGATTACAATTGTGGGAAAGAAAGTGCCCATGCCTTATGGGCAGGGGAAGGAGTGCGCCATGTGGCGGAGGGGCGTTTAAGACGCCATAGTGAATTTGGATCTTGGGTTGGCTGGGTCTCCTCACTTCTTTAAAAAATTAAATTTTTTGTTAAATTTATTTCTTTTTGATTATTTTGGTGTTTGGATTTGCGTGATTGGCTTTCGCCAATCACTAATAAATTTTCATTGTTTATATTTTTTTGTGTTGTGTAGTTGAAATCCCCGGAGGGATTTCAACCATTGATATTTGGGTGTTGCTGTTTTTGGGATCCCTTGAAGGGACTTAGTGTATCGTGTGCCCCTCTGGGCGATTGGATCCACCACCACCCATCACCAGTTACCTCGTCCATCCTTCCAAGTACCTTTGTGGGTACTCTACAGGTACTTTTTCATATTTATTCAAACAGCGGCACTTTCCGCTCATCAAGAGACGCCGAGCAGCATCTCGCTCAGAAGATTTTCATTTTTCTACAATCTTCCGCGGTGGAGCCAGCGGCAGACCGCCACCTCCAAGCGAGTTTTCGGAGTTTTTCGACTTTCTGGTATTTTTTTCATCAAATATTCCGTGAGGGATCCGGAAACTGTAACTTTTTTTTGTTTTTTTTTGCATTTTTTTTTGCAACTTTTTTTCAAATTCCTTTCAAATTTCTTAATTTTTATACCGGTGTTACCGTTAACTGTCCACGGTTTTTACCGTATTTTTTAATTTTTTTTTTAATTTCTTCTGTTTCGTAGGGAATTAAGTGGTTCCGCCCACTTTTCCCAAAAATTTTCTGATTTTTTTTTTGTAAATGTGAAAGTTAGTTTTGCCTAACTTTCACCGTTAAAGTTTTCTTACCGATTTGCCGTTAATTTTATTTATNTAAATGTGAAAGTTAGTTTTGCCTAACTTTCACCGTTAAAGTTTTCTTACCGATTTGCCGTTAATTTTATTTATAAAAACAACTATTTTCCTTAATTTTTGAAGTTATAAAGTGGTGGTTACCACTATTGTCATTTTTTTTNTATTTATAAAAACAACTATTTTCCTTAATTTTTGAAGTTATAAAGTGGTGGTTACCACTATTGTCATTTTTTTTTTAGGGAATTTTTTTATTTATTTTTTTATTTCTCGCAAATTTTCAAATTTTTTTTTACAAATTCATATTTCTCTCATCGATTTACCGTTAATTCCATCGAGTATCGACGATTTTGGAGTCTTTTTCGTAAGTTTTCCGTGCGGGTTATTGTTATTGTCTCAGCTCTTTCTGCAGCCGGACAGGCTCACGTATCGGCACCTTTTCGCTCCGCTCAGCTCAACATTTTTTTCTATTTCTACACTTGTTAGTTTGACATCGGGAGAAGTCAAGCTCCATTTATCGGCTCATTTTTCAGCTCCGCTCAAAATTTTTGGTGAATTTTTTTTATTGGATTTTTTTCTCGTTCTGATTTTGGCAATTTTTCCGTAATACCGTAGGATTGCCAGGTCTCTTCAATTATTTTTTTTTTAAATTTTTTCAACATTTTGGGAATTTTTTTTCTGGATTCATTTTTTTTCTCTCGTTCAATTTTTTTTTACGTTAAATTTTTTTTTATTTTGTTCTTTCGCTGGTTAATTTTTGTTCAACTGTTCACTATGTGGCCTTCTCTGTTCTTCGGACAAAATCCGTCCTTTCAAACAATATAGGATTTGGAACAGGACAGTGAAGAAGAAATTATAATGGTTCCTTTCGTCCATACCGGTACGCAAACGCGTTTTACGTCTTTCGTAAGGGACCCTCAACATAATCCGACGCCGATTGTTCTTTCTGCTCCACCGACGGCTTTGTCCCGTCAGCGTCATTTAACTGCGCCAGTTATTACGTCAATGGTTCGGTCCGTTATACCGACTACTACAGCAAGTACGTCAGCGGTTCCGTCCGCTCAACCGTTGCCGTCAACAAGAAGGTCAACTATACCAGCAAGATCTACTGCTGTACCAACAGGACAGACGTCAGGTGCTCAGTGGCAAGCATCGGCATCTAATTTCATTTCATCAGGGGTTGGATTTTCGGTTCCACCGATTCCAATCCATGATTCTATCCAGTTTGTTAGAAGATTCGATGGTTCATCTGATCCTTACATATCTCTACGACGATTAGAGAATGACTTCCGTCATTATGGGATCACCATCGACATGGCTCTCAACAATTTCGATCGCATTTTGGATGGCAACGCGCATACATGGTATGATTCCATCTGGGATCGGGTTCAACGGGATATCGACGATCCTAGGAAATCACGAGAGGAAATTTGGTTTTCAGTTTGTCAGGAACTCTGCGACTTTTTGAATCCGATTTCTCGTCGTTCTGAGTATAGGAGGCAAAGCAGGGAGTTGGTTTTTAAGTTTGGCGACAATCCCGAAACATTCGACAAGGAAAAACTTGAATTAATTCGAAATTTAAAGCCTCACTGCTCAGAAGGAGATAAGGTACAACGTTTGATCGATGCTTCTTCTCCAGAGTTTCAAAAAGTTTGTTTGACGACCGAATTGGATTCTCCAGTCGATTTTTTGGCTCTTTTACGGTGCTACGCAGAGGTTCAGGCTAGAGAATTGGCTGCGTACAAAGCCAAAGCACCTGCTTTTTCTCCACCTGCTGTTATGTGACTTCAGCCTCAGCACATTCGCCCGGCTAATAATACTCCGAATCGTTTTCCGACGTTCAGTCATCCAGGAATTACACCGTATTCTCGTTTAAGAACAGGCGAGCCTGTTTGTAACTACTGCCACAAAGCTGGTCACGTAGTAAAATACTGTCCTCAGGGACCGCAAAATTCAAACGGGATTTTGAGGGGCAAATACCGGGAATAACACTAGGGGTTCACGAAATAATTGGAATTCTGCACCGACACCGCGGTTCCAGGCACCACAGCAGTCGAATTTCGGTGTCAAATGGACAATTTTCACCACAATTCTTTCCACAATTTGTTCCACAACTGGGTCCACAAGATTTCGTTTCATCAGGACACGCTCCCGTTCTCCCGAGTCAGCGTGCTTCCACTCCAGTTGCTAACCAGCCGTCGGAAAACTAGAAAGTCTGGTGTCGCAGGACCAGCGGACCTATAGCTCTCCGACTGTACATAGTTGTATTATAGATATTAGTTGTAAAAATCTCGAATCTGCCGAATCTTCGTCTAGTTGTAAGTTATGTTTACATTTAATTTCATTAATTCGTAGTTTTTGTAAGAGTATTCTTTCAGACGCCGCAGTTCAGGTATCCCCTGACTGTGTTTCTGCCGATCCGCCGACTTTTGTTAGTAGTTTTTCTCAAACTTTGAACGATGATTTTCCGCCTTCTGCCAAAATTGGTTTAAGCGATTCTATAGATTTAGTAGTCCCCGTAACCCTTGTAAATAGTCCCCAAAATTCAATAATTACCGACTTTCACGATATGGGTACTTTGTTCAGCAATTCTGAGGGTGAAGATGTGAGTATTTCTACTCTGTTCAGACATTTGGGTTATTTTGATTTTATTCAGCGCAACAGTCTAATAGATAACGGCGCTTCACTTTCAGCTATAAACCCATCGTTTATTCCGTTCATTTTTCCGAACATTGTCAGCGAGAAATCTGTTTCACCATTTGTTATCCGCCATTCCATTGGTCAATCAACGGCTCAGTCCATCAATACGTTAATTCGACTTCGATTTACCGTTAATTCTGTCGAATTGGAATGGGATTTTTCGTTATACCGGGATTGAGTAACGAAGTGGTTATTGGAATGGATTTCCTTCGCAAATGTCACGCAATTCTTCATTGTGATTCTCTTTCGCTTGGGATTCAAGCCGACGATTCTACGATTAAAAAACAGGATACTCCATTGGTTGAGGATATATGCAGCGCCGAATTAGCTAGCATTCTGCCCTGCAATTCTTTAGATCCTTCAACTTTACACAATTTACCGAAGAATTACCGAGTTTTCTTGTTATNCATTCTGCCCTGCAATTCTTTAGATCCTTCAACTTTACACAATTTACCGAAGAATTACCGAGTTTTCTTGTTATCAAGTTCCGTTATACCGGCGAATTATTGTCACAAGGTTGAATTTCATGTCGATCCATCAGTTTCAGGTCTTATTCATGTTAGTCCATCCTTTGCACTGCAAACTCAAGATTCTTGGCAGTAGGAAATTTCGTTACGACGGTCCAGGATGGAATTGGCTACACTTGGATCACAAATCTTAGCAGTAATTCCGCTATGTTAAGACAACATGAAATCCTGGGTACTTTTGAGGTTTCAGATGAATCAATGATTCACCGTTCACTAGAGGAGTTTCAATCTCCTAAAACTACGAAGCCTGTGGCTTCCGTAAATTCTCTGTCTGCGAGTCTTTCCGAATTTGTTCTTCCAGACTTTCTTTCCAGCGTTCACATCGGTACTGGGTTAAATGACACCCAGAAGTCTCAGCTTTATTCCAATCTTCTCAAATTTCAAGATGTTTTCACATCGGATAGTACGAAGTTGGGACGCACCGACTTGGCTCAACAAAATCGATACGGGAACCGCTCTGCCCATCAAACAACGTCCATACCGGGTTTCTTTTGCAGAGCGTCAGGAGATTTGTAAATCCGTCGATCGTATGTTAACATCGGGAATGTTTCACACTCAAATTCTCCTTGGTCATCTCCCGTTGTTCTCGTTTCGAAGCCAGATGGGTCGTGGAGATTTTGTGTGGATTACAGGAAAGTTAATCGGTTGACTCGTCGGGACAGTTACCCGTTGCCACGGATGGATGACTGCTTTGGATCGCCTTCGCGATGCCAAAATTTTTTCCACTATGGACTGCGACCAAGCTTACTATCAGGTCGAAATGGATCCGCAGGATACTCCGAAGACCGCTTTCGTGTAACCGGATGGTCTCTTCGAATTTAACGTTATGCCGTTTGGATTGTGCAATGCACCTGCGACTTTCCAGCGTTTGATAGATTCAGCTTTGGGTTCATTGAAATGATCCGTTTGTCTTGTATATTTAGACGATATTATCGTATTTTTGAGTTGCACTTGGAACGACTTCGTTTTGTTCTACAAGCCCTGCGATTGGCTACGATCAAGTTGAAACCAGCTAAATGTGCGTTTGGGGACTCCGAATTGAAATTCTTGGGACATATCGTTTCCGCGGACGGTATTTCTCCAAATCCAGCGAAAATCCGTGCTGTTAGAGTGTTTCCAACTCCACAGAATATTACCGGTGTTCGTTCTTTTGTCGCTCTTTGTTCGTATTACCGTCGTTTTATACCGAATTTCTCGAAAATTGCAGATCCATTGCATCAGCTTGATAGTGAAGGGATTCAGTTCAGCTGGACGCCCGATACGGAAAAGGCTTTTCAGCTACTGAAGGAGAAATTGTGTACTGCTATTGTTTTGGCGTATCCGGACGAACACGCCCCAACTTTTCTGCACACTGATGCTTGTGGGTATGGTATTGGCGCGACACTTTGCCAGAGTGATAGCATAAGCCTCGCGTAGTCTTTCCACTACAGAGTGTAACTATGCGACTCCACAGAAGGAATGTTTGGCGATTGTTTGGGCAGTAAGACTTTTCCGTCCGTATCTTTACGGCCGCCATTTTGACGTTATTACCGATCATCATTCCTTGTGTCATCTGATCAACTTGAAAGATCCAAATGCTCAACTTGCACGATGGGCTTTACGTTTACAACCGTACGACTTTATCGTTACCCATCGTTCTGGGAAAAAACACACCGATGCTGACGTTCTGTCAAGATTTCCTGTCGATCCAGCTGACAGCTTTGAAGATTCGTTGTATGGTCTAGATGTTCCTAGGGTTGAGTATTTACAGTCGATTGAAGATGTAAATATTGCTGTTCTTCAATATGCCGAAACGCGTTTCCGTAAAATCATCGATGTTCTGGAATCGACCGATGTTTCTACCGCTTTACCGTTAAAGATACCTTGGAAAATTGAAGAGTATAGGCTTCAAGAAGGTATTCTATATCGCAGTAATCCTAACGAATACGGTCGACTATGGCGTTTAGTTATTCCGGCTAAACTACGGAAACAAATAATTACCGAAATTCACGTTACTTCTTGTGGCCACTTAGGTTTTTTCAAAACGTGGCATTCAATCAAATATCGATATTACTGGCCAAGTATGTACAAGCATGTACTTCGTTATCTCCGCACCTGCGCTACTTGTCAACTGCACAACCACGCTCCAGTAAAGGCTCAGAGTTCTCCGATGGAGCCACCAAAATTCCCGTTTGAGATTGTAGGTATTGATTTTATTGGTCCATTACCAATTACACATCGACGAATCCAGTATGCTCTTACCGTTACTTGTCTTTTGACACGTTATATCGAGGTTTCACCTGTCTATTCTGCCGATTCTGAAAGCGCTATTCGAGTTCTCGAATGTGACTTGATCAATCGTCACGGGTGTCCGATTAAAATTCTCGCCAATCAGGGGACACATTTTATTTCCATGGAATTTTCTCATTTTGCTGAGACTCTAGGAATCAAATTAATCCGCACAGCTCCATATCATCCTCAGGCTAATGGAGTTGACGAAAGGGCAAATGGGACAATCAAACGTATTCTCGCTAAATTTGCCCAACCAAAAAGATTGGGATCAGCACCTTCCACGGGCTGCTTTCGCGATGAATTCTACAGTTCATAGAATTACGGGTCATTCTCCGTATTTTTTGGTGTATGGCCGGGAACCAAATTTACCGTGTGACAATTCTTTACCGACTTTACGTCAATGGCTTGAAGACGAGGAACAGAGTGTTTCCATACCTCGTGTTCAGGAGGCCATAGCTGAGGCCAGAAGAAATACCATCGTGGCTCAGCAAAATTCACAATAATCGTTCAACTCCGCACATCTGCCAATTACTTATGAGAAAGATCAGCTTGTAGCAATTCGAAAATTTACGTATGAACCGGGTCTTTCTAGTAAGTTGAATGAGAAATGGAAGGGGCCATTCCGTGTTATCAGACATACAAGTCCAACCAACATTCTTGTTGAGACGTTGCCAGATGCTGCGAGGCAAAAATCCAAAATTGTTTTGCTACAAAACGTTAAATTATACCATACGGCCGAAATAACCGATGGTATTGCTGAATTAGAAGATGATAGGTTTTCTCATTTGGAGCTAGATTCCGATTTACCGAAACTTTCGTCTCCACCGCCGATTCAATCTTCTACTGACAACATGCCAGACTTGTCAGGGGGAAATTCCGTTCATTCCGATTTTCCTTCTGTCGTCCCCACTGACAGTCGAAACATCGATTNTTCATTCCGATTTTCCTTCTGTCGTCCCCACTGACAGTCGAAACATCGATTAGAATAGGGCAGTAAACCTGCAGACTGCTCCTGCTCGAGTAGGTTTTTCGACGAATAAGTCTGATTTTACACCGAATAAATGGGCAAATCTTTTAAGACCAAGAGCGACTTATCGACAATTACGACCTCGCTACAGCGAGTCAGAGTCAGATTCTTAAAGATTTACCATTTAATTACTGTTTTTTCGTACTTTGGGCCTCAAAAATTTGGATTTTTTCTATTATTATTTACCGATTCTTTTTCCTTACCGATTATTCATCGTTAATTTCTACCAATTTTTCCACTGACAAAAATTCTTAGACCAAACTCTTGCTTCTTTTCCAGGATTATGGATTCGGACATGGAGATTGATTTGATCGATCTCCACTCGATCAAAGTGGAGAATTTTCTCGAAGACTTGTCCTTGTCCCCGGAGGAACCGGGAGAAGTTGAGGTTATGGGAGAATTTCTGGGTCCAGCGGGAGAGTTAAAGTGGTTACTTCGAGAGCCAACACCACCGCCTCGCTCCCAATTGGCGTCGGAGGTGTGGGTGGTACCGCCGTCTAGCTCTCATCCACAGCGCTCCCGTTCTCCTCGCCAGCGGGAAAATCACCGCTCTCGCAGGTCACCATCACCTTGCCGCATTCGTTCACCGAAGAGCTTCCGTCGTTTGACGCCTGTTAGATGAGATCGTTTGCGTCAGTTGGAGCCGCAAAGTCCACCGCGGCGGCGTCGCGCGAGTCCAATGTGGTCCCGTCTTGGACTTGGATANCGTCAGTTGGAGCCGCAAAGTCCACCGCGGCGGCGTCGCGCGAGTCCAATGTGGTCCCGTCTTGGACTTGGATAGACAGTTAATGTTTGGGACGTTCCACCACCGGGTTTGGCTGCCAGCATGGCCAGAATTTCCACTTCGGCTCCAACGGTTTCAACCCTTCCGAGCCATTTAGTTCTCCGGAATCCCGAAGAAAAAGCCGATCCTCGGCGAAAAATTAAACCTTTTCGTCAATATCCGCAATATGTACCGGCAAATNATGGCCAGAATTTCCACTTCGGCTCCAACGGTTTCAACCCTTCCGAGCCATTTAGTTCTCCGGAATCCCGAAGAAAAAGCCGATCCTCGGCGAAAAATTAAACCTTTTCGTCAATATCCGCAATATGTACCGGCAAATCCACCGCCGGTCAATCGCGCCGAGGTCGGTCGGGAATCAGGGGCTCGGGAGCGGCAACGTCGCTCCACTCCACTACCAGTGCCAAGGATTGAGGCGGCAGGGCCGTCAAGAGATCCGGAAAGTGGATCCGGCCAAAAGGGACCCGGATGGATTCCAAAATCCCAACTTTATTCTTTCGAGGGGAAACCCGTATGTTTTCGATGCCAACAAGTTTTCCATATGCACGGCGACAAAGATTTTCATCCAGATCATCATTCTGGAAATAAGGATCGCCGTGGGGGTAAAAATTAAATGTATATCCCCGTTAGATTAAAATTAAAATTTAAAATTCGATTAAATTTGTTAAATTTTCTTCTTTTCATTTTTTTCTTATCTATTTCATCAAATTCTTTAAATTATATCCACTAAATTTTTCATGTTTCGTGAGGTCACGAATTTCCCCAGGAGAGAGGGATTTGTGGGAAAGAAAGTGCCCATGCCTTATAGGCAGGGGAAGGAGTGCGCCATGTGGCGGAGGGGAGTTTAAGACGCCATAGTGAATTTGGATATTGGGTTGGCTGGGTCTCCTCACTTCTTTAAAAAATTAAAAATTTTGTTAAATTTATTT
>NIPM01001302.1:0-11961 GCA_002738285.1 Holacanthella duospinosa | reverse complement strand
TATACAACCGGACGATATCAACATCGAAGACGATCATGACATCCAATATGTCCCAGTTGCAGCTTTAACGTTTACAACCCCATTTCTTAGAGATATAGGTCTTGCTCAAACTCAGGACAATAAAATCGTTCACATTATAACCTCCATGCAAAATAGTCCTATGGAGTCGCAATCTAAGGACTATAAAATGCAAGACGGAGTATTAATGAAATTTATCAAACCATTCGATAAGAAACGTGACAAGATAAACACCTAAAATAGCAGTGTTGTTTGTAAGAAAACCTTTGTCAAAAGTGTTCAGAATCAGGTGTAGTCGACACACCCTCTGACACATCACCCAATAGTGAGTGCGGATGCATAAAAGAGAGAATGATTTCGGTACCAGTCATTCCCCAATCGATGAGGAGTGAAATACGGAAATTATTCCATGATTCTCCAGAAGCAGGCCATCAAGGCATGCGTAAGACTTCGGAGAAAATTAAAGTTAGATGTTTTTGGCCAGATATGAATAAGGATATTAGAGAATATGTGCACAGTTGTGTTACTTGTCAGAAAGTTAACCCAACCAATCAATTACCGTACGGATTGTTACAAAGTGTATCTCCACCATCAAAGGTGTTTGAGACCTTACACATAGACCTAATGGGTCCTTTTCCTGCCAGTTCTGGTGGAAGGCTTAATAGACACTTGCTAGTTGTAATAGACGAGCTATCCAAATGGGTAGAATTATTTCCTATTAGAACTGCAACTGCCAAGAAAATTAAGCAAATTTTCGAGTCCCAAATTTTTTGTAGGTTTGGTACTCCTAAGAGAATAGTTAGTGATAACGGTACACAATTCACCTCAAATCATATGAAGCATTTGTGAAATGAGTGGAAGATCCGCCACGCATTTTTAAGCGCCTATCACCCTCAGACAAATCAAATCTGAGAGAGCGAATAGGAATATTAAGAAAATGCTACAGGCATTTGTGAATGATAACCACCATAGTTGGGATTAACATTTGCACCATTTTGCATTGGCTCTAAGAACCTCAATAAATAGAGTTACTCAAGTCACTCCTTTTATTTTAAATCTTGGTAGGAAAATTCCACTTCCGTTCGATAGGAATCTGCAAGACTCTCCCACTGACATCACGTCANAAGTTACTCCTTCTATTTTAAATCTTGGTAGGAAAATTCCACTTCCGTTCGATAGGAATCTGCAAGACTCTCCCACTGACATCACGTCAGCAGACTATGAACGTTTAAGTGAACTTCCCGAAAAGTTAAAATTAGTTATTGAGTTTGTTCGCAAAATCATAAGTGAATCTCAGGTGGAAAACAAGAAATATTGCGATGAATCTCATAGAGATCATACTTTTAAGAGTGGTGATCTTGTTCTTATACAAAATCATTCACTCTCTAACCAAGAGGAAGGAATTATGAACAAGTTAAATCTTCGGTTTATTGGTCCATATGAGTTAGGAGATATAGTGACACCGGTCTCCTTTAAAATTCTAATCCTCCCAGAAGGAAAATATATTGGTAATCGTCATGTCAATCAGTTAAGAGTGTTTAATATTAGACAACCGGAATTTACTACACACGTTCCACCAATTCTATTATCCAATCGAGATAGTGGAATAAATCCTCACGTTATGAACTTAAGACAAAACACCAGAGTGAACTGCCGACTCTGGCTACCCTTAAGACCTTCTAGACGAAGAGTCAGAATGGACCACTTGAGAGACCTGGGGGTCTCGAGTGGTCCTGCCCGGTCTGTTACTTTGATCCTCCTATATATAATTCCCACAAAACGTGATTTTTATATATTGTTGTTATAAGATTCTCATAGTCTTCTGTGTTGATTGTTGTCTAGATGGCTTTTCTACACGAGAAAGCTGGAAACTCCAAGAGTCGTAAGGCTGCGGATTACGGTGCCAAGTGTTTCCTGGCTGATGCGATATTTCAAAAGGCTTTATGGACTATTGGAACGACCGCCGGAAACCATCGCTTGAACTACTCAGAGCAGCAAATCGAACCCGCAATGAAGTGGATTTCATTGGCTCATTAAAAGGGGTCAACCCGCTAGCTGAGATAAACCAGAAATGGAGAATTTCTCCGA
The DNA here is from genome assembly GCA_002738285.1 of Holacanthella duospinosa. Lineage (NCBI taxonomy): Eukaryota > Metazoa > Arthropoda > Collembola > Poduromorpha > Neanuridae > Holacanthella > Holacanthella duospinosa. Next base: position 9,855 of record NIPM01001302.1, on the reverse strand, counting down.
CGGCGTTGATCCCTCCAANGCTTTTCTACACGAGAAAGCTGGAAACTCCAAGAGTCGTAAGGCTGCGGATTACGGTGCCAAGTGTTTCCTGGCCGATGCGATATTTCCAAAAGGCTTTATGGACTATTGGAACGACCGCCGGAAACCATCGCTTAAACTACTCAGAACAGCAAATCGAACCCGCAATGAAGTGGATTTCATTGGCTCGTTAAAAGGGGTCAACCCGCTAGCACTCTATTTGGTCTTTACCTCTTAAAGAGGCTGCCGCAACTAGGGAGGAACATTTGAGCCCATAGATGAGCGTACAACAACACGCTTAGTCTTTGTTCAAACCACTAAAGCTATGGACTCAATGATCCAAGATTTGATTTTCCAAAAAGAAGTTGGGTTGGACATTGAGGTTTCACCCAGTTCATGACATACTGGAACCGGCCTTTCATCTGTTTGATCCAGTTTTCAACGAATCAGACAGATTACATCGTTGACCCCTTTCGTGTTCCACAAGATCTGGAAAATCTTAAACAAGTTCTTCAAAATGACGAAATTTTGAAGATTGTTTATGATGGTCAACTGGAAGTCTCCATGTTTCAATTATATCACAAGATTTTTCCAACTGCTGTCATCGATATGAAGCAGGTTTTTGAGACCTTTGTGACAGTTGACTTCCCTGTTGACCAGCGAAAGAGGGATTTTACTGCAGCGATGGCTCACTACTTCCCGAAATCCCACATCAACGAAGTTGGCCAACTAGCGGATTTCCGTTCCTGACCATTAAGGCACGGAGATCGTCTAGTTGATTATGCCCGCTCAGACTCCCATCTAGTCTTGAGGATACGGCAACAACACCGGAAGTTGTGGGGCATAAGCCAATCTTCGGAGAAAACTTTAGTGAGTTCAGAAAGGTGGTTGGCAGTTCAAAATCGGTCCAAATTTTTATGTCGTCAGTTAGTGCGAGTGGACAATCCATCAGTGGAAGTGCTGTTGAGTTCAGTGTCTTTTCCCGTCGAACTCCAAAAGCTTGTTCGGAACCTTTTTGAGTTTCGCGACAACATGGCTAAGTCTGACGACGTTCCACCACACCGTATTTGTTCAGATTTAGATCTTTTTGAGCTCACAAAGTTGAGACCCACTTATGAACCTGAGCTCTTCAAAGTACTAAACCACCAACTTAGTGCCCAGTTCAGACGGCAGAAGGGAGACATTTTCGCGATCTTGAGTCGTTACCCCAACATCAATATCTTTCCTGCCCCTTCTGGACCGAAGAAAGCTCCTCAGAGGAAACCGAGTTTTTCTAAAGTTCTTCCTCCAGTGACAGTGAGAGTGATAAAGGAACTAGATGAGTGGGACTCTGAATCGGATGACGGGGTGGATGTATATGGATCTAGGCCTGTGGATTCCATAGTTGGCCCTACAAGGTCCGTGGAACCACCCACAGTGCCTAGTGTTCCGAGTGTTCTATCCACGGAGTTCGAGGAAGTTCTGCTTTTATATGCCGAGGAGGATTTGTTAGGTAGTTCCGATAGGGAGGGTAAGTTGGGACAAATTCCATCAGAATTGGAGGGTCTCAGTGATTTGGACGAAAATGAGGTAGAAGTGGTTGTTGCATCGCCACAGGTAGTGAAATTAATTCAGATGGAAACCCTCCAATTCACAGTGAGCAATGAGTTCTGTGTGCCCTCAACTTTATCAACTTCACTTCCTACCAAACCTCCAATCAAGCCTCAAGCCAACACCGCAAGATCACGTCAGAGTTTTCCTTGTGTTGTTTGCTTTGATTTATATAATTTTCATGTCCGGTTAGACAAGAAACGCTGTTGGTTCCGGACAACGGCACAAAAACAAGTACCTGGGGCCAGAGCCAAGATGTAGGCCACCAAGGCTGAAGCTTGGCGAAGGTACCCAGAATACTTCCAGAACAAGACTCTTAGGAAGAAGGCTTTTTTGGCTGCTAAACAGGCGAGAGAAGCTAAGAACATTCAATGAGGATTAGTACGGTCAGTACTTTCAGCACCCTCCTGGGGGAGGAGAGGTTCCATTCCTTCAAGTACCATATACTTGTCCTATCACCACCCTCCTGGGAAAGGAGAGGCTCCATTCCTTCAAGTAGGATATACTTGTCATATCAGCACCCTCCTGGGGGAGGGGAGGCTCATTCCTTCAAGTAGGATATACTTGTCCTCTCAGCACCCTCCTGGGGGAGGGGAGGCTTCTTGGGGGGAGGATGGTGTGGAGAATGACCTTTACCTTTGTGTGGTAAACGGGACTGGACCTCCCGCTCACCACACACAACAACAACACAGCTGCTGCTGTGTTCTTCTTCTTCTTCTTCTTCTTCCCTTTCACTTTTAGTTGCCCTCCCTATATTTATTAGTATTATTATTATTCTTATTATCATTATGCTATATAGTTTAACTTACTTGTTGTAGAATCTATCCCAGAGGATAGACTTCAGATTATCTTCAACGGTTGAATAAAACAGAGCTCTATCTGCTCTTCCATTTTGGATTTATTTTGATTTTTTAATATTAATTCATTTTTGATTAATATTAATTATTTATTTATTTAATATTATTTATTAATTATTATTTTTTGTTTTTCGGTGACTACGGTGACCGAACTCCACAGGACTTGAGGAACGAAGACCTTAAAGGATCCAACATTCCCTTCAGCTTCGATAGGGTTGGCGATGCCAATAGTCTCCAAAGTCCACAGGTCTGCTGTAGAAACACTTTCGACATGTAGAGAACTGGTGACAATCATTGAGATGCTTTACTTCTGTGGTAAAGGACCGCTCACCGTTTATCCTAAAACGGTTTCGATTGCGACCAATCCTCCGTCCAGTTTGACTCCATTGAAGGTGACGATTTTTCCTCGGCAGTCACTTCCAACGACTACATCGAATTGTTCAGTACCGGACTGTAGATCACTGACTTGAATTCTTTTTTCTTCCAACTGATGAATCCAAGGTCCGTAGGGTACTCGAGGAATTCTGCCACAGAGGGTGGGCTCATCAAGGACTTGGGTCTTCAATCGATTTTTTTCATCGAGACTCTCCAAACACAGCTCAAACAATTTATGAATCCGTACCTCTGATTTCTGTCCACCGAAGAGAGACTTTTGCATTGTGTGGGATCCCAGTGGTTTCAGTTGAAGCTTTCTTGCTATCGACTGATTCACATAGGACCTTTGTGATCCTTCGTCCAGAAGTATTCGGATAAGAATCGGATTTTTCTTCCCCTTGGCAAGGACAAGTAAAGTGTTGAGAAGGATAGCACTAGAACAGTTCAAGTTAGTAGCCACGAGATCGTCTGGTGTTGATGAGATCCGCCTGTTTCTGGTTGATAGGTAAAGTCGGACACATCAATGCGTAGTGTTTCTTCGAACAAATAAGACACTTTAAAAAAGCCCTACACTTTTTCGAACCATGTCCCTACTTCAGGCACGCGAAACAGACGCTCTTCATTTTAATTCTGTCGTCTTTCTCTGAGATAGACATGGTCGTCGCTTTACCACATTGTTCACTTGGATGTGATTTTTTGCAGAAAATGGAGCTCATCTTTTGACCTTCACTTCTGGAGAAAAGCCCTGCTGCTGCAATACCTTCAGTACAATCTTTTTTCCCTCTGGGTTTTCTTCTCTGTCGAATGTCACCAATATCCTTTTTAGTTGTAGATGACGCTCCAAAGGCAGTTTGTGCTAGTATCCTCTTCTTTTACGCCTCCACTTTCCTTTTCAAAAAATTAGTGAGATACTGGAACTCAGTTCGTCCTTGGTTCAATTCGCTTTCATCTCGACCATAATTTGGGCTTTTCTGCCAGGCTACCAATACCTCGTTAGGGAGACTGGATTGCACAAGAAAGAATAAAAGCACGTCCATTTGGTCAGGAGTTATTCCAAGTGTCTCAAGGTTGTGAAGGTTGGAGTTTATTGAAAACTTCTGAAAGCTTGACTTTGATGTGAGTGTTACTTATGGCGAGACTGAGAAGTTAGCGCACGTAGACACGCTTGAGTGTTTTGGAATTTCCGAATGTCTCTTGGAGAGTCTGAATAGCCTTCTGTTAGTTCTCCGTTGTTTGTTTGAACATCTGTACAACTTCATGTGCTTCTGCTTCTGATACCATGCACTGTATTAAATACTGGCACTTGTCCCGAGGTTGAATCTTTAGATCCTCATGAAAGGCTTGGAACTGGTCCCAAAACTCGAGCCACTCAGTTAACTGCCCGTTGAACTTCTTGAGCTCCACCTTGGGAAGTCGGTAAGTCGTTTTCAAATCTTGACCGTCACTCCGAGAAGTTGTGCGCTGACTGGTAGCGGTGTTAGGACCACTGACATCTGGACTACTTGTACGTGACCTTCTCCGTAATTTACCAACTTTGTAGCTAATTACTGCCCAGCTATCTGCATACCTGTCCGTGACCTCACGTTCCGCTTCGAGGTCTTGCTCTGAACGATTATCCTCTAGCATACGACTAGAGATTGTAAATCCCGAAAAGGTGAACGGGAAATTTCGGGAATTTCGGGAATTGGTTTCCCGAAGTAACCACGAGAAATCCCGTTGAAGTTAATAATAACAATAATAAAGTAATTCAAATTTTTCCCATTATCTTCAAACTTGTGGAAGAGTTGTTAAATTTTGTAATATATCGAAATGGAAACTGCATTGAATTATGGTGATTTTTCATCTGCATCCCCAATCTAGAAACATTTTTGGAGAAGAGGAGATGGCCTAGAAGCTAAGTGCAAGATTTGTTCTAATTCAAAAATTTTGAAAACGAAAGAAGGTTCTACGAAAGGACTTCATAGTCACCTCAACCTCATTCATCAAATCAACGTTTTGAAAAGAACATCTAACATGACTACCATAAATTCTAGTAAACATATACATTTAAATATAGCTAATTTGTATGGATGTAACGAATATCGATATTCGACCCAAAATCGAATAACGAAGCTTCGATTCGTTCCACAAAGGAATAACGAATATTCGGCCAAATATCTCATACTGTGTAAGTGGGGTATCTATCGAAAAGTCTCAGCGCAGGATTTGCATTCATGCATCTGAATTTCGTTTTGATGAATACCGCTGATTTTATTTTTAAGAACTTTGAAGCAAAGTAAGTAAGTTTAATTCAATAGTGTAGTCATAGTTGAGTAGAGGCAAATTTTGATGTATGACTCACTTGAGATTACAGGAGCATATAACACTTCTAATTAGCTGTCTTTTGACAGTTTAGATAAATACGTTTTTCGGTATGAAAATAATGCCAATTTTTAAGGTCTATTTTTGGTTTCATTTTAGGATTTTTAAGGTTTCCAATACGTTCTTATTTTTTTTTAGTTTTTTTTAGGTTTTCTTTTAGGTTTTTTTAGAAGCATATCATCAAACCTAAGAAAACCTAAAAAAACTTCAAAAAAAAAACAAATAAAAACCTAAAGAAAACCTTAAAAATACCTAAAATAAAATTGAAAGCAAATTTAAAAACTGGCATACTTTCAAACATAAAAAACCTAAAAATATAAACCAAGAACCAAAAACAAACTTTACGAATACGAATATCTGTATTCGTCGAAAAAATAAGCCGAATATTCGGCCGGACAATTGTTCGTTACATCACTACTAATTTCATGCAAATCAAATTATATTTGTACAGGTTCACCGTCGAAGGATAAATCGCTTTCTGAAGTTGTTGCTAAAATGACGTCCCTTGATGGAATTCCGATATCAGTTTTCTGCACATCGGAAGAATTGAGATTATCTTTACATGCAAGAGGATTCAATGAAATCCCGAAGTCCCCTAACACGATTCGTGATATGATACAGGATTACGCTGATTCAATTCGTGCTATGAATCGTAGTGAAATTTTCAAATTGAAGGAAATTGGTCAAAAATTTTCTGTGTTTTGATGAATGGACTTCTCTCCGGAACAGAAGGTTCATGAATGTCACCTTGCACATCATGGGGAAATTTTGGAGTCTTGGATTGGTAAGGTGTGGTTCTCTCGCTGCCGAGCGATGTATAGAAATCGTCGATGAACAACTTACAATGTTCGGGTTGACGCTGAAGGACGATATTATCGCTATTATCACTGATGGCCCTAATGGTTTAACTCAAACTTTTTGTAATCATTTGAATTTGAATTTAATTATTTAATTTTAATTTGCAGTTATGAGAAAAGTAGGCCCATTCTCCCCAACATCACAGCAACTATGTTTTGCGCATGCTCTCCACTTGGCTGTTGTAGACGTTGTATACAAAATACCTATCCAACGAACAACAGAAACAAACGTCGAAGAAGAAAATATCTTTGAAAGTGATGTAGATGAAGATGATGAGGAGGATTCATTTGATTTAGAAACGGAAGGAAGCAATGGTGACGTGGATCATCCTACTTACGGTCCGGTAAAAGTCAAGAAAGTTGTGCTAATCTTCAAACGATCTCCAACCAAGAATGATGTAATTCTGCAACCTTTTGTACGAGCCGAATTCAGTAAGGATTTGAGCCTTTTACTGGATAGTAAAACAAGGTAATGATAAGTTAAAAAATTTAATTGTTGCAGCATATAACTATATTATATATACAATTATTATTGTATATTATTATTTCTTATTTTTTATTAACAAGTTTATTATTATACAGATGGAGTAGCCTTGTAACAATGCTGAAAAGATTTTTCGTACTAAGGACATGTATCCAAAAGGCTCTCATAAATCTGCACGTTGATTTATCCTTCTCAGATGCGGAACTACAATGCGTAGTGGAGATCATTGACTGTTGGGAACCTGTACAATTAACGCTTGAAGTGATTTGTAGAAGAGATGCATCTCTTCTAACAGCAGATGCTGCTATGAGCTTTATGTTACACAGTTAAGGAACAAAATTCCATACTCGCAAGAGCTCTATACACATCTCTTACAAACAGAATTTTGGAACGTAGATCAACTCTATCATCGCTTCTCTTATATCTCCACGTTCCACCCAAAGATCAGGTAATTGATCTTTAAGATAGACCTATGTGAACTATTATTTGAAATTTAAGGTGTAAACGTATTTAGAATGTTGAAGGTCTAGAATGTTGAAGGTAAACTTTTTATTAGAATAAACGTTTATTTGATATACCAAAAGTTTTTAATTGTTGTCTTTTTAAATGAATGAGATAAATGAAGATTTTAATATTGAAGAATTTATAATTCCGTCAAAATTAATAATTTTAAATCAATGTTTTCCCTCAACATTCTTAATTTGTTAACTATGACGCTAAAACGCAGTTATCATACTTAAAATATTTTTTAATTTGAATATACTAGATCAACCACAACTATTTCGGAGCAATGTCTAAAGCGTCAATCATTAATTCTATCAAGGAGCTTGTATCACGTTTTGCTGATGCAGAACAAGACTCGCAACCAGATGAGAATAGTTTACCAGAACTAACTTATGATCAACCGTTACTATCAAAGGGCGAAAATTTGAAATATTTATTGTCCAAACGCATTGAACAGTATAGTGCAACACCCAAAGTTTTCAACACGGGAAACAAATCGCTAACGTCCATAATTCGTCAGGAGAGAGTTTATACGAAGGTGGAGGTGGTAGAGGTCAAAATTTGGACTCCATTTACAAAATGCTCTTAACAATCCCCCCGGCATCTATTGAACCAAAACGAGCTTTCTCATCTGCTGGTCAAATTTGTACTAAGATTTGTTCGCGGCTAAACGACTCCACATTGGATACATTGTGCTTTCTTAGGTCATACTTTCGCCAAAGCAACAAGTAAACCACGTTGATATGACATCCATAACAAGAGTTCAATAACCCATCTTTTGGTAGGTAAGAAGAATTTAAATTATCTAATCATTTTTTATTATATTTAAAAATAATTTATTAAAAATGACAGAGTCTGAAGTAAATTCAATTAATGAAGCAAATGAATATTTATATGTCTGAGATGATAATGTCGATTACCTTTGATGTCAGTAAGTTTTTTATCCAGTTCAATATTAATATTTATTTTGTATTCATAAAAATTATATTAACTAAATTTGTTTTATTATTTAGAATCTGAAATTTTTTTAAAAGTTCAACATAATGAATCGATGTATGAAGTGCTGGAACCAGAATCGGAAGACGAATACGATCCAAATATTTTGTTGGAACAAATAGAAAATTTTACCGAAGATTACTACATTCACATTGATGCTCAACAAGTGTTTGGAAAAAACGAAGAGTTAGTATCCATTCAATTGTATAAATTTCGGTACAATGCATCATTTTATATTTATTTAGCATACAGTTAAAGAAACTTATTAAATAAGAAATTAATAACTATTACTATTTGTTGTGTGAATTGAAAAAATATTTATAATTGTTTTTAATTTTATGAAATGTGAATTTTTTATTTGTTCTATTTAATTCCATTCATCGTGAATGCATTGATTTCATTAAGTAAACTTGTTTTAAATTATGCATAGTTACCATTGTTTATTTTCTATTTCGGGAAACCCGGGAAATTCTCGAAATTCGAGTATTTCCCGTTTCCCGTTGCTAGGGTAATTTTCTCGGGAATTGCAATCACTACATACGACTGAAAATTTCCGCATCACCCACACGGAGTTCTTCATAGACAGTATTAACACGAGTTAATTTCACTCTTATTCCGTGTCCAAATCAATTTCCTCTACTGCCAAAAGAGGGTACAGTTAGTTAAAACCACGAGTGAATGAATGCCGTATAGGCTTTCTTTTTCTGTTTAGGTGGTCAGAGTCCGCCATAGTAGAGAATAATTGCACCACGAGATCCCAATCACGTCGAGGTCACCAAAAATGTAGAATACCGCCCTAATTTTCTACCCGTAATGGGGATTCTGAATTTCAACTGGGATCTAATCTGCCCTAAGGTCAATTAATGAAATTATCAAGGTCAATGCAGAACACGTGTCAATTTTTATTGAACAAAATAACTAAAAGGACAGAAGTGTTACTTGTTCCACATTTCTTTTTCACTAACTTCAAAAGTTGAATCTAAATCAATACGCTAGGTTTTTTTTAAGTTGATATTAGTCTAATTTATAACCCTACTGAGTTAGCAAGGAAATCATGGCATCAACGTTAGTTTTTTAACATGTAAAGTTGGACCACCAAAATAGACTTCAGGAAAATCCCCTCACTCCCCTTCTCAAGGAAGCAGTCAAAAGGAAAACCTATCACTCCCCTTTTCAGCGAAAGGGACAAAATCAAAATCCAAAATGATACCATGATATCCCAAATCTCTTATCATACGAAATTCTACAATTACCGCTATGCTAATATCGTATTATCGGAAGCAAAATTGCAACCATCCAAAACTTGCTAACCTGGAGCAGAAATACAAACCTCAAAAAACATTTTTTAACTCTCTAGTAACCTCAAGCGGACAATATGTCACGGCATGTCACAAATAATTAATTGTAAGGCATATATACAATGCGTTCGAATAAGAAAGCGAACTTCTTGCAAAATAGTTCAGAAAAAATATTATTAATTTTCAAATGTTAGACTCGTGCACCTTAATTTGCCGAAAATTCACAAAGAGCCGTTTGAAACTACTAAAAAAAATAAGACTAAACCAAACCTAGAAAAATTAACAAAATACACTAATTTTGTTAATACAAATACAAATTNATAAGACTAAACCAAACCTAGAAAAATTAACAAAATACACTAATTTTGTTAATACAAATACAAATTCAAATTTTGATACAATGCCCAACAATGTAAATTCTGATTATGAGAAGAGCATGGTTAATTTTATGTCTAATTTGTTTTCACCTGCTGCATGACACACATCGTCGTTTCGTTTTAGCTCTCATTTCTTTT
>NIPM01001301.1:0-22147 GCA_002738285.1 Holacanthella duospinosa | reverse complement strand
TTTATTTATAGAAGTTATTGAGTTATTTCAATTTTATTAGAAAAATGTCCAAATTTACTTGCGCCACCCTGTATGTATTTGTAGGGTTGATTCTAAACTAACCGAGAATCAAAGATTTGAGGTTAGAAAGTATTGAAAATAAAGTTTAATAAGAACCATTTTCAATTAATAATTTTCAAAAAAGACACCATCTTTTCTGTTCTATTGTTAATATTGTTCTTGTAATCCAACTTACAAAAATCTTTATTGGCAACTTGAGAAAAGGTGAAAGGAGCTAAGGTTGAAACGACAAGATCAAATTTAGGCCCATTTTTGATGATTTCTTGGATGATATCTTCCAAACATATAAATCCTTCTTTACCAAGATGTTTCTCTACTAAAGTATTGCTAGTCAACATTATCTGTTTATCAAATTTATTAATGCATGCTCTTTTTAAAATAATATCTCTGATAACTTCGGGCGAAGGCTTACTAGGGATAAATTTAAATCAATTACGAATATCGAATATATGGATCTAATATTGCTAAATGTCTTTTATTTTCTTCGTTCATCTTAATAAAGACACCTGTGTTCAACTCGGCTATTCTTAATGCTTTAAATGACTCATAGACTTCCTTTATATATTTTGAAATGCTAAAGATGATCAAAAATTAATTTACCATTTAGCCTTAGTTACGAGAACATAATCGTCTTTACAAGCTGATACTTTATTGGAGTTAATTATACTCTTGACCCTATTTTGTTCTCTAATTATGGCTCTCCTATTTTTCAAAAAAGTTTCTGGTTTCATGATCCTAACAATCTCTTGTTTTCCAGTCTATAATGATTAATTAAATTTTAGTACTTTCTTTTTCAGTAGATTTAAATCATGAAAATGTTTTTTGATCTTGTCCTGTCGTCTTCTTTTAGTCAGTACGTTTACTTTTACTGTATTCAGTTTAACCATTTAAAATTTTGGATTGAGGAAAAATCTCGGATCAGAGAAATGTGTGATAAGTGGCTATCATTTTTGCATACAAAATTACATCAAAAATAAACATTTAAATAATATTCAAAGGATTTGTTTGATATTTCTAACCAGTTGAAAAATTTATTTAACTGTCATTTCATTAAATATTAAAAAATAACAATTTTTAATCCAAAAATATTAAATTATGGAGTTCCAAGTATAAATATTGATTTTTATGCATTCTATAATTATTAATAGAGTTTTAACTATGATGCAAATTTTGTTGCTATAATTATGGTGAGAAAGTTTAGAACTAAAATTAAAAAAATATACAAATTTGACTCAATAAAACAATCAATAAACACTCGAAATGAATAAAAAGATGTAGAAATAAACCTTTAGGTGTGAAGATTATTTTACAATTCATATTATTTGTTTTTATATTTAAAATAGTTTTATGTGAGAAACCTATCGATTACTACTTTGTATAAAAGTTGTATTTTGGTCACTTAAAAGAATCCATTATATTGCGATAAGTGAAAGGGTAGGGAACAAAATACAAAAAAGTAATTAAATAATATAAATATATTATTTTCAATTTTAATTTTTTCAATTTATTTTCCATACATTTCATAATGTCTGATTTTGATTTTGGCCATTTCATTTCCGTATATACCGGGTGCACTATAAGTCCCCGGCTTTAAGCTCAAAAATATTTATAATAAAATAAAAATTAATTTTTGTGGATTTAGAAGGGTTTGTGATAAAATTGGTGTATTCAGTGATATGATTTCATTGGTAGTATGTGGTATTCTGATGTATTTAAGTATCGGTATGCAACGTTTTTTCTAAAATGCAAACAAAAATTATGCAATCTAGGATTCCTTTTTTAGGATCGGTCGTTTTTAACTATTATAAAGCAGGGATGAAAGCATTGGAAATATTCGAGGTTTTAAAATCAATATATTACGCCGTTTTACGCAAAAAGGTAAGCGAATTTTAATTAATAATAAATATGCAAATTAATATCTAGTGCTAAGATTTATACATAATATTTTCTATAAATTGAGCTTTATTTTTAAAGAATATTTGTTTAAATTACTATAATGGATAACTTATAAAAATTCAATCACCGATAAAGAACAACGTGTATTTATCAAATTTGGAGTAATTCTAGGCCACAGTTCTGGAATAATACACAAAGAATTGGTTAAAACGATAGGAGAAAAGACCTACAAATATAATACAGTGAAAAATATGGTTTCTAAGTTTAATAAGGGCCAAAATTGCGTTGAAGACACTAGAGGAGGCGATACAAGTAATTATTTAATAAAAGAAAATGGAATTGAAAAATTAAAGAATATCTTGCTCAGAGTAGAGTCTGGTCGTGCCTCGAACTTTCCATGTTAGTAATAACATCGTTTCGATGACAAATAGCCATAAATTCAGAAGATTTACAATGAAGAAATTATTGAGCAAATGGGTTTCTCATTTTCTCACACAGGAACAAAGAGAATATAGAGTATTAACATGTAGATATAATTTGGTCGTCAATAGTTTTGTTTTTTGGGATTATTTGTCTTGTAACCGTATAGATGAAACTTTGCTTACTTTATATATACAACCTCAGATGACCAGTCTCGATTTTGGAGAACTAAGGACGAAAGCCCACCACAAATTGTAGCACAATCAAACTATCAGAGAAAAAGAATGCTTATAATAGCAATGGATTATAATGGTGTTGCATATTGTAAGCTTTGTGCACCTAAAGAGACGGTAACTTCAGAAGTCTATATAGGCTTTATTAATGAAGTTTTACTAAAATGACTACCTGATAAGAAATTCAAGTATACTATGGTTTTATAGGATAATGCAAGACCTCATAAATCAAAGCTTGTAATGGATTTTTTTGATGATAACAAAATCCGCACTTGGTATCATCCTCCATATATTTCAGATATAAGTCCATCTGATTTTAATTGTTTTGGTAAATTAAAGAGGAAGTTAAGAGAAAATGATTATGACAATTGGGAAGAGTTGGAATTACAACTAGAGAGTATTATCCAGGAACTTAATATAAAGGGTCATATGAATGGTATTCAGCAGCTAGTTGAAAGATGGAGCAATTCAATAAAAGTAGAAGGTTCATATATATAAACTACAAAGTTTCATCTTTTATATGTCATAATGAATTTTTTACTTTACCTCTTTGCTTGAAACGGNTATATATAAACTACAAAGTTTCATCTTTTATATGTCATAATGAATTTTTTACTTTACCTCTTTGCTTGAAACGGTCTAATACTATGATGGTTTTCCTTCATATGAATTTGTAAAAAATTGGAGAGGAGATTTGTATGTGGACAAACCAGCTTTGAAAATGACCCAAGAGAAAGTAGACTAATCAGGCATGAAGAAGGAAAATATAACCAAATAATAATGAAGCTAATTGAAGAATACAGAAACATTTCTATTAAAGATATAGCTAATATATTGAGATTTTCAAATACTAAAACTAGAAATTATTTAAAAAAGAATCTCGGTCTTAAAAAGAAAATGTGTAAATAGATTCCCCATACTCTCACCGAGGAACAAAAGCAATGCAGAGTAAAATTTTGCCTATATTTTTTAGAAAAATATGTAGAACGGAACAGAAAGAATATATATGATATAATAACAGGAGACGAAACATGGCTAAGATTTTGGGATCCCAAAGTTGGCAACAATGCGAAAATTCGGCAATATGATGACTGTAATAATTATGAATCACGCATAAAATCGAATTGAGACCAAAAATTAATGGTTTATGTATTCTTTAAGAAGGCTGGAGTTACATCTGTAAAGATTTTAGTAGTTAAAGAAACGGCAACTGCAAAATGGTATATGGATGTTCGTTTAGATCTATGCTTGAAGAATGGAAAAAGTCTCATAAGAAATGTGGCTTTGACAAAATTAAACTACATCATGACAATGCGCCAATACACACATCAAAAATGGTTTCCGAATATCTAAACAAAAAACATATAAAATTGTTAGAGCATCCTCCTTATAGCCCGGACTTGTCACCATGCGATTTTTGGCTTTTCCCGATGATAAAGCAGAGACTCAGAGGAGTTGTTCATGATTCTAGGAATGATGTAATAGATCGATTTCTTGATGAGCTTAAAAAAGTGAAAACAAAAGACTTTCACAAGTGTTTTGATACATGGATTATAAGATGTAAATCAGTAGTTGATAATAATGAAAATTATTTTGAATAAATTTTATTTTTGATCTTAAAGCTGAGGACTTATAGAGCACCCTGTGTTATTAGAATATTAGAATTTTTGATCAGAAATTAAGGAAGCTTCCTTGGCGCAGTTGGCAGCGCGTTAGTCTCATAATCTGAAGGTCGGCGGTTCGAACCCGCCATGGAGCATATTTTATTCTAAGTTTATTTGGTTTTAGCTTCCTGTTGTATCCTTTTCTTTGAAATCAGTCATTGCTCTGAAATAGTCATAAATGATTTAAGAAATAACCAAAAACTACTCCGAGCAAAACTTAATTGTAATATTAAACGAGATAATTACAATTACTCAATTTATAAATATATTTTTACGTCGATATTTATAAGATCATTTTCTTGAGGTTCGTTTTGAACAGATTTTTTAGGTCAACTTGGGTTTTTATAGAATTTATTAAAGATGTAAAGAAAGATACACTTTATGTATTCTTCGCTGCTTTTACCATCCAAGAGTGATTCAAGGCTTTATCTGCATCAAATCTTTTATTCGGGTCAGCCTTTAATAAATTTGAGATGAAAGTTTTGGCTAAAAGGTTAACGATTAAATCAAACCTTCTGGAGATATGTCCTTCCCTTCTTTCTCATTCAAGGTATAATCTTCCTCCATCATTCTCTCTAACCAATCTCCAGTGGTGTCAGAGGATGGAAAGGGTAAATAGCCAACCAATCTATAAAATAATCAACAAAAAATGAGTACAAAAAATAAGCTAAAACCCTAAAAAATAAATTATTTTGTTAATACCCTATAGACCACAAATCTACTGCTTTGGTATATCCTTTTCTTAAGAATATTTCTGGTGCTGCATAGCCATGAGAGCCACAAAAAGTTGATAATAGGGCATTATCTACAAAATAAGTACTAAATCCGAAATCTGTCAATATTAGCTTATCTTCTTGAGCGTTCTTTAACAATATATTTTGAGGTTTAATATCTATAATGCTTAATAGATTGGGGGATACCTCTATGGATACATTTGTTATCATGTAGAAATTTGATTGCACTTAACGTCTGAAAAATATATGAAGCAGCCAGTTCTTCAACTATTCCCGTATTTGGCTCTAGTCTATCGTAGAGTTCACCTCCAGTAGCAAGTTCTATAATCAAATAAAACTTATCTTTCGATTCGAACCAATCCAACAAATTAGCAATGGAAGGATGAGATAAATTCTTAATGATCTTTATTTCTTTATGTACAGATTCAATATCTCCTTGTAGGTTTTTTTTCAGGATTATTTTCACTGCTACTTGTTGGCCAGTATCTTTTTTATGAGCCAACTTCACAGTTCCATAATTTCCTTGTCCCAATACTCTGCCAAATTCATACTTGTCTTTTTTGTAGTAGTCGCGTGGCTGAAATAGCTTACTTACTAACTTGTTGAGTGACATCTTAGACTTTCTCTCTAACCTTTGTCTCGAATTTTTCTTTTGGTTTCTAAAGGAATGAATTATTCTTTTGGCGAATTCAAGAATGATACAAACGACCAAAGCTTGAACTAATGAAACAAAATAGTCTTTAAAAATCATTAGATCAATATGTCTGGAATTATACTGCATTTTTTATGCTTTTGAGGTGATCCCGATTTTTATGGCTGTCCTCACAAAACCCGACGCCATGCAACCTGAAGAGAATAAATAGTTTATGTGGTTATTTTGTGATATTTTATAAAAATCCTTTGTAAAAACTCAGACAGATAGGGTAATTTATGTTTTAGAACAAATTTTTGATTTAAATCAAAGCCAAGCCTTTTTATAAATATGGGACAAAATTTTCTTACATAATTCTATTCTAATTAGTCGAGGAATTTTAGTTTCTTGAATGAATAAAATAGTAAGAATGAAAATAAATTTATGTATTTATCAACTTTACTATCCATAGAATATCTCTTAGCTATATTTCTTGCCATTTTAGTTGCTTCCTCAACCAATTTTCACTATGATCCACTAATATTCTAGAACTATAACCGAGGCTTCAAAAATTTTGTCCCATATGTGAAAACCTGTATGGATTAAGTTATTTCTCTTCTATGCCTAGTGGGACACACCCACCGGAGAAATTAAAATTGTGACTGTAGCTTCGAATCAATTTTTGAGTCGAGATCACTTAAATGAAGGAAGTTGTAAAGTTTTATAATAAACCAATAACAAAGACATGCTAAATTTATAATGACAAAATTATAATAAATATTATTTATCTTATCATTTTGGTATGTTCATTTGAATTTCGGCTTTGTTGACGTTTAAATAGCAACTGATCGACAGGAATACATTCCGTCAGAAAATTTACGAAAACAAATAAAAAGAAAAATTAAAATCAAATTTTAAGCTAAAATGGAAACAGTAGGACCAAGACATAGGCCATCAAATATCCCTAAACAGATTATTAGAGAAGACTCAGAGACTACTGTAGAAAGCTCTGACAATTCTGAGAAAATGACAAACAGAGAATTTGTGACTTCTGATGGGAAAAGAATACAAATCGCCAAAATCAAAGAAGGAGATGAATGTGAAGATAAAGAAAACGAAGAAATCAACGAAAAAGTGTTTATAAATGCGCTTAATGATATAAAGGGATATTCTACTTTATCTTTGAGCAATCTCAACTTTTATAAGAAGGAGCTATCTACTTTATATTTGAAGTTGGAGGTTTTGGAAAATAAAAGAGAGATGGAAGTGAAAATGAGAGATGGAGCTTTATCTTTGGCAAAGTTACACTGTACGAATAACAAATTATTGTTGGAGTCTTTGGAACAACTGAAAGTTGCGAATTGTAGAGTCGATGATATATCTTTGAAAGTTATGAATCTGAAAAATAAGATACATAATTTAGAAAAGATGTTATTACAGCACAACTCATCAATAATTTATTGTTTATGGTCCAACTTGATCAACAATAATAAAGACATTAAGCTTCCTTCAAAATTTAGCTATGATATTTTAGAAGATCAGTTGCCATTAGGAATGTCTTTACAATCGAGCTTATCCTTGGATAAAAATTATCACAAGAAATTAGAGGAAGCTAAAAAGATAATTGATGATCGAGAGTCGGAGATCAAGAAGTTGAAGAAGAAATTTCATGATACCGAGTCCCATGAGAATTTTTATAAAGACAATTCTTCGACAGCAGAGATGATGGAGGAATGGAGGCATTTGTATGAACAAGAGAGACAGAAAAGAAAAGATGCACAAAACAAGTTGAATGAATTACAAGAGGATATTGAACTGTTAAAAAACAACAACCCTTCCTCGACAGAATTAGAAAATGTAGATATAATTGAAAAATTGAAGGCAGTTTACGCAGACTTACCTGATCTTCCCGACATGGATAACATGGACTTTGATATCGATAATTTTGTTTTCAAAATAGACAATCTTGTAAATGAAAATCACATATTGATTGACAAGATATTAGATCTACAAATCCAATTAGATTCTTGATTATCATAATAAATTTTTTATTTTTAGTTCTGGATCAAGTCTTTTCTATGATGAAACTTAATCTAAGTCTATTATCAGTACATAAAACTGATTCGTTTCCAAATTAACTCAGCAGTTTTGCATGATCACACTATTTCAATGTTAGTTTAAGGGAAATATGGCACTTTATTTTCGTTCAGAGTAGTCTCTTTTTGATTCTCTTCTAATCCAACCAAATTTTTAATGAATCTAGATTATTGTTCAACCAATTATTTAATAAGTAGAATGAGGGCTACTGAACGAAAATAAACTCCCATATCAAATAGTAATCGAATGAGCGATTACAGGAGTTTTTTGAAGTGTCAAGTGGAGTGATATATAGGGTGGCAGAAGTAAATTTGGACACTCTAATTTTTGTGATGGGTGGTAATAAAAAATATATTTATTTAGTAAATTTTTATTTNGAAGTAAATTTGGACACTCTAATTTTTGTGATGGGTGGTAATAAAAAATATATTTATTTAGTAAATTTTTATTTTTTTTAAACAAATAACTTTTAAAAATAGAAAATAAAAGTATATCTATTGAATATCAAAATAGAATAAGAATAAAATGCTTATTGGAAGCTGAAATGTCCCATACAGAAATATCACATTAACTAAAATGCTCTCGACAAACTGTTTACAATATGAAGAAAAGAAGCAAGATGACAAGAAAAAAAAGGGTCTTATGGAATAGAAAACTTTGCGCAAACCCTAAAAAATTTATAAAGCGTAATATGAAAGAAAAACATGGAGTTTCTGGTAGAAAATGTACTACCAAGTTGAATTCTAGTTTAAGCTATCAAAAATGTAACAAAACTATAAGTAGAAGAACAGTGCAAAGGTATAGAAAATCAACAAATTGGGGGAAATATGGTTATTCAAGACAAAATAAACCTCTTTTAAGTCAATAAATATCGATGATAGAATTAAGTTTGGTCAAATTGTTGAAAATGCAGGGTTTTTAACTAAAGGCCCAAGAGCAATAGAATTAGTTAATAATATCTTATTTACTGATGAATCTCATATTCAACTTTATACCCAATTAAACAAAAGGAATAATCCATATTATACAAGCGAAAAAAGCCAGGTTCCAATAACACCTTGTCCAAAAAAAACACTTTCTATTATGGTGGCTGGGGGTGTGTGCAAATGGTTTGACAAAATTACATATTGTTGAAAAAGATCAAAAAGTAACAGGAAAATATTACCAGGACAAAATCATTCCTATATATATAGAAGCTTTAAAGAACCCAAAAGTAATTTATAATAAAAGAAAAGTGACTTTTGTTTAAGATGGAAAAAGATACTATGCTACTTTTAGAATCAAATTTTCAAACCGTATGGGGCAAAGGAAAATGGCCAGGTAATAGCCCAGATTTGAATCCAATAGAACATGTATGGAGTATTCTTAAAGAATCCATCCATAAAAACCCTCGGCCAAGAAATAGGGAAGAATTAATCAAAAGAGTTGAAAAAGCTTGGAGTGAGATTTATAAGAACACAATTAAAAATATCTGTCGCTCTTTTCCAAAAAGAATCCAAGAAATGCTAAATGCTAGTGGTGGAAGCACTGATTACTAGTATTTAAATGTTATAAATAAATTTTTGTTATAATTTTATTTATAGAAGTTATTGAGTTATTTCAATTTTATTAGAAAAATGTCCAAATTTACTTGCGCCACCCTGTANTTTTATTTATAGAAGTTATTGAGTTATTTCAATTTTATTAGAAAAATGTCCAAATTTACTTGCGCCACCCTGTACAGTATAGACTTACGGTTAAGTTCATATATTGAACCCAGAGAATTAATGCGAACTTAATAGGGAGATGCGAACTTAAGGGATTTTAACATTTAAATAAGCATTTTATCAACATTTTACATTCTTTTGGTTATTGCGATTTATATAGACCGACTCGATTTAAAATGTTCAATAAAAAGAAATTTTCATCCATCCAATGAAGAATAAAGGAAAAGGAAAGTGATTAAATGAAAACGAAAGGAAAGAAATTATATATAAACTTAGTAGCCCTAATCCACCTAGCAAAAGATCAAGCGGAAGAGAATATGGTGTCAGCGATAAAGCTATTAGAAAGATTATGAATCAAAAAGATTCTATCCCAGAATGTACAGCTTTAATGAGCGAACAAAGAAGAGAAGAAAATTTTAGATTTAGCAAAGTAGAATTTACAAAAATAGAGGAGAAGTTATATGATTGGCTAAAGTCGATGTGCCTGGCTAAACTAGCTGTACCACCTTCACTGGCTAAAGAAAGAGCAGAAGAGATTGCCGAAGAATTCAATATATCAAAAGAACAATTTAAGACTTTTTGGCAATGGTTGTCTAATGTTATATCTCGATATGGTATAAACAATATGTCGCTCCACGGAGATGAGGCTGAAGTAGATAAAAACGATTCTGTTCTATTGGGATCATTAAATAAGTTGTATAATCAAATAAATTAATATAAATGCGAGAATGTGTATAACATGGATGAATGCTGTTTTTTCTTTCGTATGTTGCCTAGATATACTCTCTTAATCCCTTCAGAAGATATATTTAGTACAAGAATTGGAAAAAATAAAAAGAACTAGTGGCGCTAATAGTTCGTGCTAACTCTACCTGATCCGATAAAATTCCTGTAACTATGATAGGAAAATCAATTGAGCCTGCTTGTAGTAAAAATAGAGGATTGCCTATCTCATATTTAAATCAAAAAAGAGCATGGATGGACGTTGGTGTTTGCTGGAAGTGGTTTGAAGATGTATCCTTCCCACATGTTAGAAAGAAAACAAATCTACCAGTATTGCTTATTCTTGATAACGCTCCAGGTCACTTTGATGCATTCGAGAGAGATCGCGTTAAAGTGGTGTTTTACCAGCTAATTGCACAAGTTGGAAGCAACCTTGGGATATGGGAATAATAGCTGCACTAAAGAAAAGGTATAAACATCTATATTTAAAGGATGTCCTTTCTTTTTATAGTCTTAATGAAGATACTAAAGTCCGCAAGAAAGAAATGGCAAAGCTAATGGACAGAGGTACTGCTGGACTAAGCTACGGAAATCCAGCTCATTTAATGGATACAGCAAAAGATGTGAAAGAGGCTTTGGATTCTATAACTCAAACTACTATTAAAAATTCATTTAAGAAAGCGGGTACTATTGAAGTTGATTTTGAAATAGTGAATAATCATGAAATAGTAGATAATCAAGATAGTACTATTTTTGATATGTCTGAATTAGTTAAGCGTATTAAACAATATTAGATGAAATCAACGGTCAAGATTTGGACAATTACATTCATATTGATGATGAAGATAATGAAGAATACGCTAGAGCTTTATTGGAAGAAATTAACGAAGTTATTAACTCTACATCTAATAGTTTGCAAAATGAAAACGATATAATGGATGTTGATGAACCAATTCAACCTAAAGTTTCCTTCAATTTTTATGAACTTTACAATCAAATTGATAAAATAGAGAATCAATTGAATTCTGTAGACTTTCAGGAAAAACTGGAGACGCTTACGATGATATCATGGGCGATTTTGAAGCATTTTCAAAGAAGATGAGAGATTTTTAGTTGAATGAAAAAAGAAAGAAGCAGATACCTTTGCTCCAGATGACCTTATTGATTAAACTTTACTTTTTTGAAAAAAATGTTGAATCCTGATTTTCGTAAAATTTGTGCGAACTTAATCGGGAGATTATTGTAGAATATTTCATCATGAGATGTTTTATAATAGATAAATAAATCGATCAATTGATCAATCGTTTAGAAGATTAGAGGCATCAAAATTCATATGAAATGTTTCAGTTCAATGGTCATCATTATGCGACTCAAAATCTTATTTTTAGCGAAAAACAATAAACAAGAATTAATCTGATAATGATATTAAATAATTTAAATAAAAAGTTGGTTATTATAACCTTATTTACACTTTACCATTTTGCCTCCTTAAAATTTTATTAAAATGTTTGCATTAACCCGACCCTTTTTGAATTATAAAAGGACAAATTTCTGTAAATCTAAATTGAATGACTAAATTAGCGAATACATCTGATAACGAAAATAACCTATATTCATTGAAGAAAAGAAGACTATCGAATATATCTTTTAATTCGACTGTAAGAAATAATCATTTGGCTGATAATCTATTGTTTCTAGACTTGTCTTTCAATAATTTGTCATATTTGCCTTCCAATTTGATACTGTCTAATTTAGTAAGTTTAAATCTATCTTGTAACTCATTTGATGGGTTCCCTTCTGTTATTTATGATTATTCAAAACTTCAATACTTAAATCTATCTAGAAATAAGCTTACTGGCTCTCTACCCGAAGATTTACCGAAAAAATTACCCAATTTGATAGACCTCAATTTATCTGATAACAATATTTCTCAATTACCGAATACTTTATGTCATTTTATAAATTTAACTACGCTCGTTCTTGGTTCTATCCGTGGTGGAAATAAGATAGCTCAATTTCCTCTTGGTTGTATCCCAAAGATGAAGAAATTGGAAAATCTTGATATTAGTAATAATGAATTAATAGAAATACCAAAAGATATATGTCACCCAGAAAGTGTATTGCATTCATTGAACTTACATAACAATAAAATCACTGCTATACCAGCTGGTATCAAATCATGTTCTCGGCTTAAAAATATAGATTTGAGCAATAATTATATCACTGAAATCCCTATAGAAGTAACAGATATCGAGGTATTGGAAAGCTTTAACCTGGCTAATAACTGTCTTTTGACTTTATCTAACGATGTTTTGAAGTTAATGAAAAAGACACATATAATTCTTACTGGAAACCCAATGACTGTTAATTTAATCAAGAAAAGAGACGGACTCAAAAGAAAAAGACAACCTAGTATGAGTAAAAAACTGATTCCGACATTGAAAGAGCTTTCAACTAGAGCATTTTTGAAATCCAATCCTAATATTTGTATAAAATATCTCCCGTATAATATTCGAAAACAGATCGAAAATATTGCTAGACCATGTGGGGCTTGTGATAATTCTTATGTTAAAGAATTCGTTCAAGATATCAAAGTAAAAAACATTTGTGGTTATAAAAATATGCCTTTGAAGTATAATTTTTGTTCTACTAAATGTTGGTTGAATTCTGATGATTCTATTGCGGATATTGAAGATATAATTCCTACAAAATGTCATCCTTCTGTTAAAAAATAAAAATCATAGAGTTAATATTTATAAAATAAACTATTTTATCATTCATTGTTTTCGTTATACACTGCCCGTCAAAAGTGATTCAGTGTTTGGAAAATTCGAACTTAAATGGTAATTCATGAATGAGTAAGACTTCAAGGAAGCCAATACTCATATTGTAGATAGATACAGCCTTTGTCTATAACATTAAAAATATTGATAGAGATATGATTACTCAAAGTTGAAAGTAGGTGATTCAGTGTTTTGTCGAATTTTTTAAAAAATGAAAAATCAATAGATTGTGTGCCCGCACTTGGTTTTTATTATCTGTTCGAGACTTCTAGGCATTGACTAGCAAGCTTAAGACATACTTCAGCTGAAATATTGTTCCATATATCTTGAATTCTCTCCAAAATTTCATCTTTGTCTTTACATGGTGGTCGAATTTTTAGCTCTCTTTTCATATGATCCCATAGATGCTCAAGTGGGTTAAGGTCAGGAGATTGTGCAGGCCATCTCATTACATTTATTTCGTTTCTTTTGAACCATTTTTTAATACTTGAAGCGGTATGAGAGGACGCATTGTCATTTTGAAAGATAATTTTAGATTTGACCAAGCCATACAAGTCAATTGTATACATCAGCTCGTCATCCAGAATACTCATATATATCTCAGCATTAACACTGACATCAATTCTACAAAGATACCCACACCTGATGAANTCATCCAGAATACTCATATATATCTCAGCATTAACACTGACATCAATTCTACAAAGATACCCACACCTGATGAAAGTATACATCCCCAAATCACAATTGATCCACCACCGACTTTTTTTGATTGAGTAATATTGTGATCTCTGAGTGGTTCCACGATTTTTCTGAAAGTTCTATCACGTCCATCAGATCCCTCTAGATTTACTTTAGTCTCATCTGACCATATAACCATATCTCAGTCCTTATTTTTCCAATTTCTGTGTGTTTTTTCAAATTCTGATCTTGATCGACGATGAGATTTTTATAATTGTGGGCATTTCTTTTTGTATCTAGATACGATGGTGCTAAGTTTTAATGTGCTCAGTATAGTACTCGAAGAGGCGGATATTACTGCATAGTTCTTGAGTTTTTGCTGTATTTATGTAGAGGTGGAGCATTTACCACTTGTTGCTAATCTTCCAATATACTTTTCATCATACTTATCTAAGACCAGANATGTAGAGGTGGAGCATTTACCACTTGTTGCTAATCTTCCAATATACTTTTCATCATACTTATCTAAGACCAGAGAACGACCTATTATAGGATTTGGAGTATTTTTCTCAACTCTATTTATTACTCTGGACACTATTGCTTGTGAAACTCCAAAAATTTCAGCTATTTTTCTTGAAGATTTTCCATTTAAAGCAAGTTCGTTAATTCTTGTTTCAATTTTCTTCAATGTTCTTCTTGTCATACCAAATAAGCCTTAATACCTTCTGCTAAGGATTTGAAATAAAAACGAACAATTTTGCAGTATTTTAGAATGTTCTAGAATGAAAATTTTGTAAATTTATAAAATTCGACAAAACACTGAATCAACTACTTTCAACTTTGAGCAATCATAACTCTATCAATATTTAAAATATATCTATAATATNCAAAACACTGAATCAACTACTTTCAACTTTGAGCAATCATAACTCTATCAATATTTAAAATATATCTATAATATATGGATATGTTATAAACAAAGGCTGTATCTATCTACCATATGACTATTGGCTTGCTTGAAGTCTTACTCATTCATGAATTACCATTTAAGTTCGAATTTCCCAAACACTCAATCACTTTTGACGGGCAGTGTATCATCGAGTCCCTCTGTCGTATTTATAATAAGAACCAATTAATTTTTAATAATCAAAATAAAGGTAAATCAATCATATTTATACTTTGCATATTTGTTTAATAAACATGCAAAGTATAAACATTAAATAGATCTGTTGACAGATACGACATCTGCCTCCTAGAGAATTCGTTTTCGGGAAAATAAGACTTTAATCGCCTAAAGTTAAAGTTTTTAAATAAAATTATTATTAAGCTTAATTTTTGCAATGTTGTTTTGATAAACTTGATCAACAACAAAAAGACCATCATAGTTTTCATCCATTTTAGAAACATTAATTAGCTTTATCATAACCATTTGATTTGGTTTAAATTCAAATTCAAATCTTTCTTTATTATTTTTGATTAAATCATTTTTCTGTTGCTTATTAGTAGAATCAATAGCACTTTCAATTGCTTTTTCTTTTTTGATTTGTTTATTAATAAACATATTTCTTCCATAAACCAACGAGCCAGGATCAGATTTAATTGATCTATTATAAGAAACTGTTAAACTCCAATTATTTCCATTTATATTTTCAAGCCATTTTTCTTTGCCACTAGTACGAATTAAACTATTTAAAGAATAATGCATTCTTTCTACTATTCCATTTGAATTTTGGTTGTACGAATTTGATGCGCAAAGGCGTATATCAAAAGAATCACATAAAGATTTAAATTCAGAATTAACAAATGCTTGATCTGCCGTTACCCTAAGTGGGCGAGGATAACGACAAAGTCAAACCCATCAAAAAGCTTGGCAAGAGTAGATGATTTCAAATCAGGTGTTGGTACTAATTCCACAAGACGCGTTACATTATCAATAATGGTTAATATGGCACAAAATTTTCTTACATAATTCTATTCTAATTAGTCGAGGAATTTTAGTTTCTTGAATGAATAAAATAGTAAGAATGAATAAAATTTATGTATTTACTATCAATAAAATATCTCTTAGCTATATTTCTTGCCATTTTAGTTGCTTCTTCAACCTATTTTCATTATGATCACTAATATTCTAGAATTATAACCAAGGCTTCAAAAATTTTGTCCCATATACAGGATTTTTCATTTAATCCGGAACAAGGGACTACAAAGCCACTTTCTTTCTAAAAATGATTCCAAACTAACAATATACCAGCACAATGGCCTGGAGATGTCTAGAAATGGTGGATATAACAGATGAATGAATAAACCTTTGTTTTTTATTGTTAGTTTGGAGTCATTTTTAGAAAGAAGTTGGCTTTGTAGCCCCTCGTTCCGGATTAAATGAAAAACGTTCCGCATTAAATGAAAAATCCTGTATGTTTAAAAGATGTACCAGAAGAGTCAAAGCATTCAGGGAGTGGACCAACTGTATCTATAGATATATTTTCAAATGGATGTGCATTATTAATATGAATATCGGATAATTTGCCATATTGTTTACCGATCTTATTCTTTTGGCAAATTAAACAAGATTTAGTTATAGAATCAATATCTTTTTGTAATAAATTCCAAGAAATGATTGTTTTTAAGGTATTATACATACGATTTGAGCCAGGACGATTTAATAAGTTGTGCATATATTCTAAAAGTTGCCTTCTTTTAATTGATGGAATAAACATCTGATCTTCAGATGTGCAAAAAATATTATATCCTTCTAAGTTCAATATTTTTAGTTTGGATTTATCAAAATCATTAAATTCTTGTTGCAGATCATAAATATTCTTAGGAGTTATTAATAAATTGTCATTTTCAGTAGTATTATCATCAGGAAGAATAGTATTAAGATCATCATAATTATAACTGCTTAGTAATCTGCCATTGAGTTAGATTTACCTGCAACAAAATGTATTTTTATATTAAACTGATTTATCGTGTCAAACCATCTCTGTGAACGGGACGATTCGGCCTTTTGCAAATATAATAAATTTGAATGATCTGTATATAGGTCTATGTGTGCGCCTGTGAGAATATGGCGTAGTTCGGTCAATGTATAAATTACAGAATATGCTTCTTTGTCTAATACCGAGTAATTGCGCTGTGGTGCAGTTAATTTCTTAGATAAAAACCAAACAGGACGATCATCCTGAACCACAATACTTCCCACAGCGTAGTTTGAAGCATCCTTATAGATCGTAAACGGTTTGTTAAGATTGATATGGTGAATTTTTGTACGATTTGCAATAATATGCTTAACTTCTAATACATTATTATGTGTTGATTCCCATTCAAAAGGAACTTTAGAGAAAGTCATTTCTGTTAAAGGTATCAATAATTTAGAACAGTTTGGTATTAAAATTCTCAAAAAATTTACATTTCCTAATAAAGATTGTAATTCTTTTTTATCTTTCGAGGGTTGAATTCTTTTAATTGCAGCTATGTTTTTATCATTTGCTGTTATTCCAGTACTATCAATTTTGAATCCAAGATATTCTACACAATTATCTGCAAAGTTGCATTTTGTTAAAGAAGCTATTAATCCATTGTGGTTTAATCTTCTTTATACAACATTTAAATGTTGTAAATGACAATTAAAATAATTACTAAAAATCAAAAAGTCATCTAAATAAACTATAATAAATTCACAATCTTAAAAATAGCAAAAATCCCATTGTGGAAAGTTGCCGGAGCTCCGGATAAACCTTGAGCTATACGGTTAAACATAAAATTTCCGAAAGGAGTTGAGAAACATTTTTTAAGTCAATCTTTTTCTTTAATAATTGGTTGATAATATCCCGAATTAAAGTCAATCTTGCTAAAATATTTACTTCCGCGCACTTTGACAAGTATATCATAGATCGACGGCATAACACAAATAGGAGATTTTGTTATTGAGTTTAATTTCTTATAATCTATAATTAATCTCATTGTTTGATCCTGTTTCGGAATAACGAAACATGGACTTACATATGTTGTGTTATAGCATTTTTCAATCACATTTAAGTCCAGTAATCTTCTTATCTCTTGTTTAAATCCATCATAATATTTAAAGGGTATCTTATATACTTTAAATTTAAAATTATCTTCTTTAATCAGATCAATCGAGTGGACAATTTTGTCAGTATAGCCAAGATGTCCATCAAAAGTATTATAATAATTATTCAATGTTTTTCTTAATTCTAATTCTTGATCATATGATAAATTCTTCTGTTTATTAATAGTATCCAAATTATAAAAACCAACCTTTTTAATATTATTATCAAGATTGTTAGGAACTTCATTAATTTCAATTTGATCATCAATTTTAATGTTTTCTTCATCTAAATCATTAAGTAAACTTTCATAAACAGCTTTTTGGGTTTTCATATCAAATATATTATCACAAATACTTATGATTCCATTAGCATAGCTGATACCACATTTTAGGTTAGTTAGGAGTTCAGGACCAAAAATAATATTTTTATTTAGGTTGTCCATAATAAATAATTTTATTTTTATAGTAACACTAGAATCAATTGTAGGGATAAAAATAGGTTTATCAACATACTCAGAAGTGGTTATAACTTGAGAATTACCAAGTGTTATATTTTTTTCTTCACTTGATTTTTCTATTCTTAAGTTCATTTTATTAGCTAATCTTGATATAAAAGACAAAAAAGCACCAGAATCCAAAAGAGCATTAATTTTATAATTCTTAGTTTCAATAGGAAGATAAGGATTCATACTTAGTTCATTTAATACATTCATTTGGTCATTATTTTGAGTTCAAGATTCATTTTTATTCTTTAATTTATAACAAGTATCGCGAGTATGGCCATTCTTTTTGCAATATACACAAAAGCTGTTATTGCGATTATTTCCATTATTATAATTTGAACGACTGTTGTTATCAGAATAATTAGGAGAGTTATTAAATCGATTATTTTGGTTTCTGTTAAGTCTATTATTTTTATAGTTTCTGTTAGAGTTATTATTAGATTGCCATTTATTTTGATTATTAGAATTAAATTTCTGTGATTTTCTGGCTTCAAATGCACGATGTGCAAACTGGCTTGCTTCTGTCAAATTCCTTGGCCCTAATAACATCACATCATATTTAATATGTTGAGGAATAGCAGCCAAATAAATTGTTCTTAGTTCATGATCACCAATTTTATCTTTTTCGGTTGTAGCATAAGCATTAACTGTATCACAAATGGTTCTAACTTTGAACTCAAAATCTGTTACACTATCACCTGGTAACATTTTAAATCTTTGTAATTTTTGATAACAATAAGTATAAGAATTAGTAGGCACATAAATTTCATATAATAAATTCTTCGCTGTAACAAAATCTTGAGGTCTGTGGGAGATTAAAACACGAAGAGCTTGTCCTTCTAAAAGTACGTAAAGATTTCTAAACATCTCTGGATCAGTCCAAGAACACATCTCAGTGGCTAAGTTGAAGTGGTCAAACCACAAAATCAAATTTTGGCTAGGATCACCATTATATGGGACAAAATTTTCTTATAATTCAATTCTAATTGATCGAGGAATTTTAGTTTCTTGAATGCATAAAATCATAAATAAATTCATGTATTTACTATCCATAAAATAACTCTTAGCTATATTTCTTGCCATTTTAGTTGCTTCCTCAACCTATTTTCACTATGATCACTAATATTCTAGATTTATAACCGAGGCTTCAAAAATATTATGCCATATTTAGGAACTTCAATGCATGGTAAATCATCGCCATCTTGGAAGTTGTCAGGTCGGGAAACTCTAAAGTTAATAGTTCGGTTAGTGGTAAAAGTTGGGTTCATCATATTTGTAAAATAAATAAATATCAAAGTAAAGTAATTCGTAAATTAAGTAAGGAGTCTTGTAAGATTGGTTGTAGAAATAGTAGAATTATAAATAGAACAATAAGCTGAATAAATACCAAATAATATTGTATACAATATGTCGTATTTATAATAAGAACCAATAAAATTTTAATAATCAAAATAAAAGTAAAGTAATCATATTTATACTTTGCATATTTGTTTAATAAACATGCAAAGTATAAACATTAAGTAGATCTGTTGACAGATACGACACCCTCATCTCTTAAATAAAGTTTACAAGCGGTAGCTTGAACTTCATATATCGTATCTTAAGTACTACTTACCGATGTTTCTAAATGACCATCTCCTATAGTTAATCAATACATCATTTTCTATTTTATTTTCTGCCATATAAGTAATTGAAGCAGTTGTAGTTTTATTTAATAATCTAAGCACTTTTAAACCTATTATAGCAGCTGCATCAGTATGCTTGTCTTTAGAAATTGTCGAAATAAGCAGACATAGTAACAATAAATTTCTCTATAGAGTAGTGGCCCAAAAAGTCTTCTGTGCACTCCTTTAATTTATGCAACAGCATTGAAGTGATTTCTTCTGGAAAAACGGTTCTTTCTTATCTTTGTACATTACTTCAATATAAGGACATGAATTCTTATTAACGATTTATAAGTTATAATTGTTCATATAAATATCTGTACTATGGTCACTATATCCTTTTCTAATCAAACTTTTGCTATTCATTATTGTATTCTTCATATTTTCGTTGATTTGTTTCTTGACATCCTCTCCTATCAATCTTTCGGTTTCATTAAAGGACATACATGAAGGAGTTCTTATATTGCAGTGCTTATTTTTAATTATATGTATTTTTCTATCCTTCTATACAGCTACGAAACAGTATAATGGATTATAGGACGTAATCCCGAATTTCA
This sequence comes from Holacanthella duospinosa, assembly GCA_002738285.1. Lineage (NCBI taxonomy): Eukaryota > Metazoa > Arthropoda > Collembola > Poduromorpha > Neanuridae > Holacanthella > Holacanthella duospinosa. Next base: position 1,726 of record NIPM01001301.1, on the reverse strand, counting down.
AAGTTGACTAGATATCAAGCAACTAAAAACCAAAGATTAAAAGTAGTAGTTTTAACCTATAATGAGAACAATATATTCACATATTTGGTTAAAACTACTACTTTTAATCTTTGGTTTTTAGTTGCTTGATATCTAGTCAACTTTGAAATTCGGGATTACGTCCTATAATCGTATAATGTTAAATCAATTCTTATGGCGACATTCATTTCAAAAATAGTTTAATTTTGTCCAATGAATGATGAAGACAATAAACTAACACCATTGCCGATAGGAAACATGACTAAAGAGCACCCATATGTTGGAATAGAAGCAGGTATTTTGAGGAGTTTGATTATTAATCCTTTGTATTATTGGTTTCGAACCCCATTAAAGGTAATTTAAAATCTTCATCTTTATAGCTTTTCAGGCCTATGAGAGTAGATTATTTAGAAATTGCTAGAGCTTTATTAAAAGATAAAAAAGAGACTAAAGTAAGCAGAACCAACATAATAAATTATACAACAATTGGTATGATAAGAAATGCTGTAAAAATTAAAGGAGTATTTACCATTTTCTAATTTAAAGTATAGTTTTATATCTCAATTTATATTACCGCCATTAATAGCTAATACAGTTATTGGGACTTCTTTATTTTTTACTTATGATCGAACTTTATCAATTTATAAAGAGAAATTAGGAAACCGAAAGGTATTGCCTTATTTTTTGGCTGGTGTTTCTGGTGGTCTTGTTCAATCCTTTTTGGGTACTCCATTTGACTCTATCAAAGTTCGAGCACAGGCAGCTCAACTTATTCAAAGTGAATACAAGTCTTTATGGGGCTATTATAACTTTATATTGAAGAAATTGGGATTTATTGGTGCATATAGAGGATTGGCATTCAACATGTTTAAAGTAATATTTATATCATTTATTTTTAGGATTCTTTTAGTTTTGGTGTTTTCTTTTCTTCATTTGAATACTTCAATAATGAATTTAGAAGCATCAATAAGGAATATCACTATTTGAATTATAGTGAAGAATTTAGATATTTAGAAAATCCTTCTTTGGTTCTTTTGGCCGGATCAGCATCTGCTTTAACTTATCAATTATTTGATTTTCCTTTAGAACGAATCAAAACTATTGTATTACTAAAAGCAGCTAAAATACACTTGAAGACTCCTTATTTCAAAGAATTGTACGTGAAAAGTTTCAAAGAAGTTGTAAATTTATGTAAATCCAATGGAATTCGTAATTTCCTTTATTCTGGCTTGCCTTATTCTTTATTGCGCTCCGTTCCTGCCACTTCATTGGGATTTCTATGCTACGAGTGGCTTAGATTCAATCTATAGATATTTTTATATATACTTTTGTATGAATTTGATGATATTTATAGTTTTTTTAGTATTTATAACCAGAGTTTTCCGTTTTCGAATGAATATTTATCTGATCAATTTATTGCTTCTCAAAGTGTAGGGCCAATGGTTGTAAATTTTGAGTATTTTTAGTCGATTTTCCTTGTAATTGAAATATAAAGGCGGCATATACACTGCCCGTCAAAAGTGATTGAGTGTTTGGGAAATTCGAACTTAAATGGTAATTCATGAATGAGTAAGACTTCAAGCAAGCCAATAGTCATATGGTAGATAGATACAGCCTTTGTTTATAACATTAAAAATATTATAGATATATTTTAAATATTGATAGAGTTATGATTGCTCAAAGTTGAAAGTAGTTGATTCAGTGTTTT
>NIPM01001300.1:0-22087 GCA_002738285.1 Holacanthella duospinosa | reverse complement strand
TTATGCATTCAAGAAATTAAAATTCCTCGACCAATTAGAATAGAATTATGTTTCAAAAATTTTGTCCCATATGAGTATTGGCTTGCTTGAAGTCTTACTCATTCATGAATTACCATTTAAGTTCGAATTTCCCAAACACTGAATCACTTTTGACGGGCAGTGTATAAGCAGTTAATATGGCACTTTATTTTCCTTGAGAACAGGATTTATTTTTCCAAGTTGAACCCAAATTTATTAACAAAGTGGTTGATTTTTAATCGATAAATTGGAATTTTGTACTGATCCAAAAATAAACTCCCATATAAAATATGTGGGTTTCAATCAAAGGAGACAAATTGGTAATTTTTATTAAAGGCTGTTTTGAGCTGTAATATAAACGCCAATCAACTCTTGAATCGTTTCGCATTTACTACAACTTTGAATCAATGCCCAAATCCATAGTAACCAAACCCGATGATAACATCAATAGAACTCTATAAAGGAAAAACTAAAGCTCAAAAAAGATAGTTTAAGCATTAAGTTAAAAAATGAAGTTATAGGATGGGATAATTATCATTGGGTTGTTCCGGCATTTATTGATTCATCATACAAGATTATAAAGACTAGAAAATCCATAATTGAAGTTCCATCTATTTTAGAGTAACTCCTTAAGATTATAATATATTTAGGAAGTCCAATTTGCCGAATAAAAAGCGCAATATGTAAGGATTGCCTTTTTATTTTTAGTTTGAATGATTTACTATCAGAATTTCTGAATAATGGAAAAATAAGTGATATAGAAAACCTTAAAACCGAGAGAATAAACTTGCTAAATAAAAGGGAAGAAATATATGACGGTTTTAATGAAACACTTCGTTCTGTAATTTCTTTTTTATTTTGATTTTCAAGCTTGAAGCACCTGAAAAGGTATTCCGAATATTTTTAAATCTCATATAGAAACTGCTTATTTTGTCTTCAGAATATAATGTTTTGGTATCTTTATTTTCATTTATTCTATTAGATCAGAAATGCTTTTAGATCCAATGCGCCTTTATTAATCGAAGAATTCGGTATACAGATTAGACCCAGAGACATCCAAACATTACTACCAGGTACATGGCTTAATGATGAAGTAACTCCTTGTGTTAATCATTAAGGTTATAAACTTCTATTTCCAAATGATACTCAAACGTAGTGATTCCGTTTTCATGCCAAAAGTTTTTGTTTTCAATACTTTCTTTTTCAACTTTTTGAAAAAGGATGGATACGAGAAAGTTAAAAGATGGCCTAAAAAAGTAACTCGGTTATCCTTATTTTAGGTTGATATATTTTCAAAAGATTACATTATATTTCCAATTCATTTACCTGCTCATTGGGTTTGTGGATTTGTAGATATAAAAAGGAAATATATAGCTATTTATGATTCCTTGTTGGGCAGAAATCGAGACAATCTAAACGTAGCTTTATTTATTAAAATTCAAGGTCATTAAAGAGTATTTAAAGAGTGAACTTAAAGAAAAGAAAAAGATTGAAGATGACTTTGACGATTGGAAATTAGAAGCTCCATCTAATATTCCACCTCAGCTAAATACTTTTGATTGTGGTATTTTTACTTGTGTATTTGCTGAATATTTAAGCAGGGAAGAGGCATTCGATTTTGATCAAAGAAATATGGGATACTTTAGGGAAAAGATTGTTTGGGAAATTTTAAACGCTAGATTGTTAATGTGATAATGACTATTTAAATACACTCCTGTGATGATTTTGTTTTATTTATTCCTCCTTACTATACCCATTTAAAATCCACTTCCCGTAACTTCTCATCTTCGAGGCCTTCTTAACACAAAGTGTGCTATTTGTAGGGCGAATTAACGTCTTGTTTGTAGTAATAGTAAAACTTGTTCTAAATCTCATGATTACAGCTTTACAAAGTTTAGCAATCGGTTATAATAGAATAAAGTCGTGCTTTAGGAACTGTTTTTGGATAATTGCAATTCTCCAAAAAAAATGCTTTTTTGAAACAAACATGAATATTTAAATAAGTCCAAATTTTAACGTCTTTGAAGCCAAAGGTGTTTTAAAGATATAGTTTAGCAAAGAAATCATAAATTTAACTTAGTATCAAGTTCTCAAGTAGAAAATGGAATTAGAATTAAAGAAAAAAGTCGGCTTCAAGTTCTAATACACTAGTTGGGACTCGCCATAGATTATTAGACTTAGGTTGCCTAACTAAATAGTGACTCTCTTTAAATATGGCAATTTATTTTCGTTCAGAGTAGTCCCATTTGATTCTCTTCTTAATTCAACCAAATTTTTAATGAATCTAGATTCTTCTCACTCTTGTTCAACCAATTATTTAATAAGTAAAGTGGGGACTTCTCTGAACGAAAATAAATTGCCATATTAAAATTTTTGGGTTATATGAATCAAAATGTTATAAATCAATAAACAATTTTGACTAAAGATAATCTTTAAACCGAATATAAATACCACAATGTTATTTTATTTAAAAACATATATTTTAAAAAGATTTATAGTTCAATAAATTCCTTTAGAATTGAATTTTGGAAAAAATAGTTGAAAATTGAGTCAAATTTTTTTAAAAAATATAAAAAAATCAGCCTTTAAATTTCGAAAAAGGTCTAAATTTTAAACCCGAATTGTTTCGGATTTTTAACATCGGGTTCAGGGTTCAGGGCATATCCCAGTCTACGCCCATGTTTGATTCGTTGAACCTTATATGCAGAATCAGCTTTTTAAAATTCCACAAATTGAAAAGAATGGAATACAATAAAGAAACCAAAGACAACGGATTTATAAACGTTATTGGAATGGAAGAAACAAGCATATTCGAAGAATTTCCCGAAATATTACCTAATCATTTGCTATTTCTCTAACTACACCTAGTAATGAATATTATGATGGTTTCAATGGAAGTTTTCAAGATTCCAAAAATATTGTATACGAGAGTCATGAAAATGAGAAAAGAATTTTGGAGATAATATCAAACATATTAACAGCAGTGAAAATTAATAATAATAAGCCGGTGCTCCAAAATATTTGGATTAAAGATGAAAGATCCAGAAATAGCGTTCGCAAATCTCTCCAGGAAAGGTATCGTGAATTCATTAATGAATATGATACTATCAATTTCAATAAAACTATTTTTAAAAACGAAAATAATCCTACTATACAAATTATAGCACCAAGTACGCAAGAAAGCGTAATTGAGACAACTGAGGAAAAAGTCAGAGAAGTATAAAATACAGGTGGCGAAAAATGGCAAAATATGCACAAGAAGAGAGGGAAGCTCATTTAAAAATAAGAATAAAAGAAAGGGAATAAATAAAAAGAAAAAGGCAAAACGAAGTACCTGAGAAGAAATCTACTGGTTTAGAAAAACAAAGATAAGCACGTATAAAATTCTACTCATGAAAGAGAACATCCAAGATGTTGGGGATTGCTTGAAAATTTGTTTTTCTCAAGATAATTTATTTAAAATGTATCACCTTTTATGATATTTAGAATGTGGCTGATTCTAAACTGTGTCTGTAACGCTTAGCCATTGTTTTATAGTGGAAAGTAGTATTCCTCAATATTCCCACTCTATTTTTCAATATAAAATTTATTTCCTTATAAGCATAAATTTTAATTGATACGCAATATCCTAAATTGAACGTATTACGAATCGGATGAGATAAGATCAGAATATGAAATACAGGGTTTTCCGAACTATTTCGTATAAGTTCGCATCAATTTCGGCAACCGTTTTTAAAGACCGATTTATCTTCATTTGTTCGGACCAATGAATTTTCTTTCGCATCAATTTCGCAGGCTGCTTCAGAGGACCCTCATTTTGAAAGACTTTTTCGATCAATTTCGTTTTTGTCGGCGTCAACATACGTTTGTTCGAAACAATTTCGTTTTCTTCCGCTTCATTTTCGTATTGATAGTTATATTCTTTAAAAATGTATTGAAAAATCGTAAATAAGAATGATAAAAAATAATTTTTAATAAATTACAAAATTTAAATAATAAAAAGGTCTTATTATTGTATCATTTTTATAATTTTAAAAGCTGCATTTGAAGACTAATTTATTAATGTATAATATTTTATATCGATCAAATTTAACATTACCATAAGAATTACATACCTGGAATATGTTTTGTTTCGATACACTCCATTAGATTTGAATTCGAAAAGCGTGTTTCGGTTTGAGTTCGAAAAACGCAATAAGTTTTGAAATTGAAAAGGCATGTATTTTGTATATAAAAATAAAAAATCTAAAGCTAAATAATACTAAAATGCAAAATAATTGGTTGATAAATTATATATTTAGTGAATTTATTAATCAAAAGCAGGTCAGAAATGAGATTTTTCTTAATAATGAAGTCTCTGTAGTTGAAGAAGATTCTATTGTCCAACCAAGCTCGGCAGTTAACGAAAATTCAGTGGTTAGACCAAGAGGTAGCTATAACAAGAATTCGGATGAAACGAGGTAAAGAATAATCTCATCTTTTCAAAAGGATGAAAGAATCTCTGATATTTCGTCTTACAAATCACTCCGTTAAATACAGTTCGCTCAATTATAAAAACTTCGAATCCACTGGTAAAATAGACAAAGATGCAAAGGGAGGCACAAGAAGATCCTTAATGACCGAAGCACATAAAGATTTTATGATTGGAAAAATCGACCAAAATGCAGCGATTACATTGAAAATGCTGAAGGATTTGACCTATACGGAATATGGGATAAAATATGGCATCACAACCATTCATAATAATATCAGTCGCTTGGATTTCAGTCTTAAATTATTGATGCCAATTCCTCAAAGAAGAAATGACCTTCAAACTATCGAATCCGGAAGAAATTATGCAAGGGAATTCTTACGCCTCGAGGAGGAATCCCCGACGATTGTATTTATTTTCTAGATGAAGTAGGTTTTAAGTTGGCTATGAAAAGACGAATGGATCGTAGTTTGGTTGGAACTCCTGCGAATCTCACCGTGAAGCAGCTCAGAAGTAAGAATATTAGTCTCTGTTGCTCCTTCAACAAGAAATCAATTTTTTATTGTGATGTCAATGTTAAACCCTATAAAAATGAATCGTTTTTAGGCTATATCAATGGTTTTTTTTAATTTTTTAGTTGAGAATGCCCCTGGAAGATGTGTGGTAATTATGGATAATGTGAGATTTCATAACATATTAATATCTCAGCAAGATTTACCGAAATGGGCCATAAACTGGTATTTTTACCGGTTTACAATCCACTTTTCAACCCAATTAAGAATTTCTTTTCTAAACGGAAATCACTTGTCCATTCTTCTACATTTTCAACTCAAAACGAGCTTATTGGTAATCTGACTTCTTGCCTTGTTCAGTTTACAAATTCGGATTTTGATGGTTACTACCGCAATATGAAGAGATTTATTAATTTATTAAAAATTATTTTTTATCATTCTTATTTACGATTTTTCAATACATTTTTAAAGAATATAACTATCAATACGAAAATGATGCGAAAGAAAACGAAATTGTTTCGAACAAACGTATGTTGATGCCGACAAAAACGAAATTGATCGAAAAAGTCTTTCAAAATGAGGGTCCTCTGAAGCAGCCTGCGAAATTGATGCGAAAGAAAATTCATTGGTCCGAACAAATGAAGATAAATCGGTCTTTAAAAACGGTTGCCGAAATTGATGCGAAAGTATACGAAATAGTTCGGAAAACCCTGTAACAATAAGAAATTGCTAATAATGTATTATTTATCTTTATAAAGTAAGCTTGTTAACTTAGTTAGGCTTCTGGACTTGTAGCTTTCGTTTTTCAAGTTGATGCAAGAACATGCAAAAATTATAATGGACGGAATGACTTCTCTAATAAACTAAACGACTTCTAATGATAGTTTTGCTTCTCTTTGTTTTTCTAAAAATGTTGTTTTACTATCTTCTTTTGACGACGAATCTCCGAGGTTCAAAAAGTCAATTACAGCGATAGTAGTAAATACTTCTAGTTTGACGGTTGGTTTAAGGTTTACTTTATTGTTCTTTTTGCTGGTATAATGCTGGATGTTGTTTTCTCTTCGTAGGTCGACATGTTCGAGTTTGCAAAACTTAATTTCTTTAATGATGTTGCATCCTATTGGTTCAATGGTTGGTACTAGGCTATGTTCTTCATTTTTTTAAAACTGTTCTCTTCTCTTTTCCTTTAGGTATATCCACTTTTAATGATAAGTGACAAAATGCCTTTTTAGCTTGTTCTGGTGATCCTAACATAATCTTATCACAGAATTGCTTGGTATTCAATATTGAGGAAGGTTTTTTCATATAATCTGCGATCATATTGGAGGTATCGCAATATATTAACTTTAGTTTGTCGGCTTCTACTCTTTCTTTTATTAGGCTGTACTTGACGTCTATATGCTTTGTACGTCCACTAACTATATTGTTCGAGGCAATATTAATGCACGACATATTATCCTCATAAATGGGTTTTTTTGATCTTTTAGGTATCCTAATTGTTGTATGACATTAAATAGCCATAGACATTCAGACGTGACAATCCATAAAGCAACATATTCAGCTTCTGTGGTGCTTGCAGCTACACAGGATTGTTTTTTGCTTTTAAATGAAATCAAATTGGATCCAAGGAATATTAAATAACCTGATGTGGAACGTCTATATTCCTTATTATCAGCATAGTTTGAATCGCTATAGCCATATAAGAGAGGATTACTTGATCTTGTATACTCTAAGCTATAATTAGCCGTGCCTTTAATATACCGAATAAGTCTTTTAGCTGTATCTAAGTGGTACATGTTGGCTTTATCTAGGTATTTGCTAAGGGTTGTTATTGCATATGAGACATCGGGTCTTGTGTTAATAGCTAGATACATAAGACTACCAATGATAGACCTAAATTGATGGTTAATCTCTTATAATTTGTTGTTTAATGGAAAATTGCTTGATTGTATTGCTGTGCTGACTGGTTTTCAATCTTCGAGGTTGAATTTCTGAAGAATATCCTTGATGTATTTGTGTTGTGATAATTTTATCTTGACTTCTTCTTTGTTATAATCAATCTCTATTCCGAGAAAATACTTTAACTTTCCTAAATCTTGCATGAGGAATTATGATGATAACATGGACTTAACTTCTTCTAAAAGTGACATTGAATTGGATGAAATGAGAAGATCGTCCACGTATATGCCTAATAATACTTTGTCTTGGTTTCTTTGGTACGAGTATATACATGACTCTGATTCGACTTGGATGAATCCTAATGATGTTAAAAATTGATGGCTAATGGTATTCCAATTCCTTGACGCTTGCTTTAATCCATAAATGCTCTTTAATAATTTGCATGCTTTGCCTTTTGTGCTTTCATCGAGAAAGCCTTCGGGTACTTCCATGTACAGTTCTTCTTCCACCTGGGAATTAAGGAACGCTGTACTCACATCCATATGGGACAATATTTTTGAAACATAATTCTATTATAATTGGTCAAGGAAATTTAGTTTCTTGAATGAATAAANCATATGGGACAATATTTTTGAAACATAATTCTATTATAATTGGTCAAGGAAATTTAGTTTCTTGAATGAATAAAATAGTAAGAATGAAAATAAAGTTATGTATTTATCAACTTTACTATCCATAAAATATCTGTTAGTTATAATTCTTGCTATTTTAGTTGCTTCCTCAATCTATTTTCACTGTGATGCATTAATATTCTAGAATTATAACCGAGGCTTCAAAAATTTTGTGCCATATGGGACAAAATTTTTGAAACATAATTATATTCTAATTGGTCGAGGACTTTTAGTTTCTTGAATGCATAAAATAGTAAGAATGAAAATAAACTTATGTATTTATCAACTTTACTATCCATAAAATATTTCTTAGCTATATTCCTTGCCATTTTAGTTGCTTCCTCAACCTATTTTCACTATGATCACTAATATTCTAGAATTATAACCGAGGCTTCAAAAATTTTGTCCCATATGATGAATATGATAAGAGTAATGATTGGATAAGGCAAGTAGTAAGCGGAAGGACTCAAATTTAAGCGTTGGTGAATACGTATAAAAGTAGTCTATGTCCTTCATTTGCGTAAACCCTTTCGCTACGAGTCTTTATTTGAAGCGACTTATGGAATTATCGGGATTATACTTAACTTTGTATACTCACCTACACTTTATTGGTGTTCTGTCTTTAGGGATTGGTGCAAGGGTCCAAGTATTGTTGGAAGTTAGAGAATCAAATTCTTCTTTCATTGATTGTTCCCACTCAATCTTATATTCGCTGTTTATCGCTTCTAAGTAGGATGAAGGTTCTTTTATCATGTTATAAAGGCAATAATTAGCCATATTATTATTTTCAGCTAATCTTGGTGATCTTCTGGGTTGTGCATTGTAATCTACTATTGGAACTTCTAAATTGTAACTATCGTTATTTATATCATTTGTTGGAGAATAGCTACTCGTTGGTGATTGTAAAAATGATGAATTTGGTGAAGTATTAGCGTCTTGATCTACATGTTGTAGTTCAGTTATGGTATCATAATTTCTTATATTTAGATCTTGATCAAATTGTATTGTTAAAGTATCGACATTGTCGACTATAAAGCTGTTGTCTAAACCAAATGAAGATTCCACAAACCTAAAATTCTTGGTTACAAATACATTATCAGTTGCTGGATCATATAACCTATAAGACTTAGGATTTGTATCATATCCAAAAAATATGCAGCGCTTGGATGAATTATCAAACTTTGAACTGCGGAATTGTTTTGGAATTACAGCATAACAGTGGTAACCAAAAACTCTAAGCACGTTAAAAAAAGGACGTCTATTGTAAATAACTGTGTATGGTATCATATCTTTTAAAGCACTGGTTGATGAACGATTGCGCAGATATACTGAAGTGTTTATTGCTTCAGCCCAAAACTGGAGAGGAATCTTTAAGTAGTTCATAATACATTTGGCCATTTCGACCAATGTTCTATTCATTCTTTCAGAAACTCCATTTTGTTCAGGGGTATAAGGAGCAGTCAGTTCTTGGATTATTCCTCTTTCTACTAAATAATTTTCAAAATTGTTTCCAAGATATTCACCACCCCTGTCGCTTCCTATACGTTTGATACATTTTTCAAATTGATTCTGAATCATGATGTCAAATTGCTTGAACTTATCTATGGCTTCCGACTTAGCCTTTAACAAGTATATCCAAGTGAAGTGGGACTTATGATCGATGAAGCTTATGAAGTAGCGACGTACCATTGGAGTTGGAGTAGACATCGGGCCGCATATATCAGTGTATATTAAATCAAATACTTCAGCTTCTACTTTATCTGATGACTTGGGTACAGGGATTTTGGTGTTTTTGGATTCTAAACAGCACTCGCATTCTTTTGTAGCTGGTTTAAAGTCTTATCTATTCCTTTAACCACTTTTTTATCATGAAGAAGCTTTAGATCATTGTTGTTAAGGTGGCCATAACGAAGATGCCAAATATTGTCTACATCTGGAGTAGTGGCATTGCAATGATTAATAATTGGTTCTAAATACTACAATCCATTGCTTGACAAACTGTTGCATATGTGTTGACCTTTCTTGATTATTTCACATGTGGATTTACTGAAAACTAATTCGAATCCTTTGGAATCTAACTGCATTATAGAGATTAAATTGACATCAAATCCAGGAATATAATGCACGTTTTCAATTGTGATTGTAATCTGTTCTCCTTCTGATAATATTGTAAATACGGCATCTCCTATTTGATTTGATCTTACTTCACTGCCGTTACCTAATCCAATGATTTGTTCTGGTCCTGATCTTAAAGATTTGAAGAATGATTTGTCTCCACTCATATGAAGACTGGCACCTGAATCAATGATCCAAACACCTTGAAATTCATTTTTGGATTCATCGGATGCCATAAATGTATGTGAATTGCTTTTATTATAGTGACTTCCTTTTCGGTTACTGTTATGTCTAAACTTGGAGATATCTGACTTGTGATTTCTTGAATCATCTTTATTGGAATTGTTATTGTGTCGATTGTTATTATCATTTTCACGTTTATAGCAATCATGGTGTGTGTCCTTTCTTTTTGCAATATGGCACAAAATTTTCTTACATAATTCAGTTCTAATTGGTCGAGAAATTATTGTTTCTTGAATGCATAAAATAGTAAATAAATTTACTATCCATAAAATAACTCTTAGCTATATTTCTTGCCATTTTAGTTGCTTCCTCAACCTATTTTCACTATGATGCACTAATATGAAAGAATTATGCTTCAAAAATACTATGCCATATGAACACGATTTGGATTTCTTTATTGAAGAAAATGAAACGTTGGACTCTTCTTTAACTGTAGTTTGCCCTCTTTCTAATTCTGTTATCATTACTTTTAATTGTTCTGAAGTAATGGGCGTAGCTTAATTCATTATCTTTATTGGAGATATAATATGGTTGTAGGATGGAGGCATGGAATCAAGGATCTTAAGCACTATTTCTTCGTCTTCAATCACAGCACCTGTTGCCTTTAACTTTCTTACACAATTGATTACATTATTATAAAATGTAAGGAAGGATTCATTGCTTTTTATGTTTAGCTGCTAATATTCACGTCTAATTTCAAGTCTTGGTTAAGTGTTGGAGAGACATAAGTACATCATCACTTAGGCTTAGTGATATATACATAAACGCCTTTTCTTCTTCTTCTGTTGTGGTGGAGAGGGTTTTATCAAGTTTTAGAAATTTAAAGATAATTTGCAACTTTTTTGACCAAAGTGCATAGTTGTCTGGGGTAAGTCTTTCTATCGATAAGCCTTTGTCCAAATATAAAGAATTCTGTGCGTTAGACCCTCAGCGGGTCTCATAACCATTTGTTGGGGATTGCTTGACATTTTGTTTTTCTTAAGATAATTTATTTAAAATGTATCTCCTTTTATGATGTTTAGAATGTAGATGATTCTAAACTGTGGCTGTAACGCTTAGCCATTGTTTTATAGTAGAAAGTAGTATTCCTCAATACAAGACAGGTGAAGAAAACGGCATTCTCTTAGAAAAAATTAGTCAAAATAAGAGAGAATCAATGGTATATGAATTACCAACAAATACTCCCGACAAGAAGGAGACTCGTTTAGAAAAAAGAGAGTGATGAGTAGAAGAAAGTATAAACGAAAAATATTAAATTAATCATCCAAAGAAAGAAAAGCTCGCTTATAAAAATATGGAAGCCCTTAAACGAAGAGCGACCGAAACTAAAGAAAAGAAGAAGGTCCATCTAGGAAAAACAAAGCAAATATAAAATATAAGGCACGAGAAATGTTATCTAAGGCGCTCGACTAAAACAAGTCTCTTTATAAAAATATTGTTAACTAAGTAATGTTGATTACATAATAAACTTGTTAAACTAATTTCTAGTTTTACTTTTGCTTGCATTATATAAAATTTATGGCGATTTTCGTTTTATTCGTCCAGTCTACAGAACTGCACTTACAACTTTTTTGTACGACAAATGGTGCTTTATGTAAAAGCCATACCTTTGCAAATCAGGGTAAAAAGTCAAATCTGAGATACTCAAAGGTAAAATGCAATAAGCCCTATTGATAAAAAGTATACGGAATAAAGTATTTCCAGTATGGTTTCCCAAATATACAGCCTTCTAAAGAGATTGTATCGAATAGAAATAAATAGGGGATAAAGAAGAGTTTATTAAAAAAACAAGATTGCATTTGTCTCCATTTTTTGGCAATAGCGGGTCTTTTAGAAAGCAATATAGATGCTTTATGGAGCAAAAGAAGCAGAGATCGAATTAGGAGTACAATTTCTTAACTTAGATGTATACAGAGATAAATATATGGTTACTATTCAACTAACAGAATAGAAAACTGACTTTTAAAATGTTAGTTTTCAAATGTACTGTTCTAAAATAGTTTTTATCTTGATCCAAACTTCTTGATGATAATGTATAGTAAAAAATTATAACCGTTTAATTATCTTCAAATTTGAACTTTTTTCTATTTAGTGTTGATTTTACGCATGAAAAAAACTACAATAAAAAATCTGTGACTCACTGGCCAAAAATAATAAAAGTTTAGTAAATATCAAAGGCAGTTAACCGGCTTTTAAAAAAGGGATAATTATAGTCTCTACTTATAATTATCCTCCTGAATAGATTTTTTATATAAAAATTTCCGTGAATCTTACTTTCCTAATTTCTATTTTAATACTTTAAATTTATTAATATTATCCACTACGTTACACTTTTCGACGTTAAATCTTTAAATACAGACTTTTTTATTTTTAAATGTTATAATATTTAACACCTTAGTCTCTTAGTACTTATAGGCGACGCCCTGAAGAATTCATGTCCAATCCCCTGGAAAGTCATTATGTTTTACATTTTTGCAACTTCTACCGCTTTACTAACCAAAATTGTTTGATTGATGATGTCTATTTAGATATTTGTGTATTATTATAAAATATTATTTTTGTATATCTATTATCTCATTCTTTGGGAATAAAAATAAGTCTCTTTTTATAAAGATTAATTTCTTGCCTGTCGTGATTTTTGAAAAATAAATGATTAGACAAGAGGTTAAAACATTATAATTAAATTACAGAGTAGATTAACTTTGGATTTATTTCAGAGTTATATCATTGGGAGTTGCTTTCAAATAAATAATTCAACTTGCATCAGTTCCATGAACCTGAAATTTCTTGGAAATTTGAAAATGGAAAAGGAGAAAAAAGAAAAATCAACAAATGAAAATGAAGACATTCTAGAAAAAGCATTCAAATCAGTACAATAAAATTATTTACTTTATTAGCTAAAACTTGCCGAAAAAGTAACAATTTACTTTAATTATTAGAAATTCCCTGATTTGCCAAAAGACATAAACAAAACTGTATTAATAAACATTTATATTATTAGATAAAAGATTCAATGGCATCAGATGATTATATATTGATAGAAGAGTTCAATATACCCATTAAACCAAGAGATATCAAGACTTTACGTGTAGATGAATATTTAAATGATGAAGTATTAATTTAAGCATATTTTTAGGTTATAAATTTCTATTTTCAACTAATAAATAAACGAAGTGAATATGAAGGAGCTTCAACCGTTCAAGTGTTTAATACGTTCTTCTTTACCTTCATGAGAAAAGAAGGTTATGAAAAGGTTAGGAGGTGGTCAAAGAAAGTAACACAATTCCTTGTATGTTTTTAGATAGATATATTTTCAAAAGATATTATATTATTTCCTATACATCTACCGATGCATTGGGTATGTGGTTTTGTAGATCTAAAAAAGAAATATATAGCCATATACGATTCTTCAGTAGCTAATCACAGAGGAAACCTAAATGTAAATTATTTATATGAAATCTTAAGGTTATCAAGGAGTATTTGATAAATGAGTATAAAGATAAGAAGGATGAAGATATGGATTTTGAAGGTTGGAAAATGGAAGCTCCAAAAAATATACCGAAACAAGAAAATGGCTATGATTGTGGTGCATTTACTTGTGTATTTGCTGAGTATTTGAGTCGAAAAGAAAAGTTTGACTTTGATCAAGATGATATAAGTTATTTTCGAAACAAAATGATATGGGAAATTTTAAATGCAAAACTATTGAATGAGTTATAAATTACATATTGATCTTTATATAAAGCATATTTCTTTGCATAATCACATCAATAAATTACTTGCTGACAATAAAATTAAATGATAAGAATATTTTATTTTCTAAAGAATTCATCAATTTTCAATCCCAAGGCAAGAAGCATCACACATGCATGTAAAAGCGCCATTAAATAAAAAGGAGTACCCGAAAAATCCTTGATAAAAGCCCCACTTAAGTATGACACTCCCATGATTCCTAAAGACCCGAAGAAACTGTATACTCCACCTACACTCCCTCTATTATCAGGATTGACATTCTTGCTCCCGCTTATAAAAGTCATACTAGATATTATCGTTCCTATTTCGGAGACACCAATTAGAATCATGTACACAAATGCATCTAAACCATCCAAACCAAATTTCCCCATAAGTGTATACCCGATCATAGCAACAATAGAAGTCACAAGAACAACAATCTTTTTATCAAACTTCCCGAGAATGACTCCATAAAATAGAGCAGCGAGAAGTGATGCTACATGTCCAGTACCCGTTAAAGATTGTCCCTTTGTGTACAGATTAGTGCATTGTTCTTTGATGGATAACTTAGATACTTCATTACTTCCATTAGAACATTTATCATTGCTGTGATGAGCAAGCCAAATAATAACATAGGTGCTTAAAATTATAGTATCACCACGGGCTACTAAGCTAGATAAATAAGATAACGCCACATTTCCATCCTTATAAATCAATGTAAATGCTTTAAGCCACTTTTTAACCCGAATAATTATGCTTTCAAATAATGGCGCCTTGTCTTGTTTGGTTTTCATAGTCTTGTAATCACTTTTGTATATAAAGAAATTGACGATAGACCATGATATAGCAAAGACGCCAATTATATAAAAAGTAGATTTTATTCCCTATAGAATCATCTATGTTTAAGTTTACCAAGTTGACATTATCCTTCCCGAAGAATTTAGGAATTGATAGGTATCCAAAAGCGGCCAGCATTGCACCTAAAACCATTATATAATGAAAGAATCACCAAATATTGAAAATATTCCTGTAACAGATGACATTCTTTCTGTATCATCTCTTGTACAATCAGTAAGACCAGCGGTCATAATTGAGGTGATAGCAGAACATCCAAAAGAGAATATCAAACGAAAAATCAAAAGGGTAGGATAAATATCATCAGAAAAAGGATACAATATAAAAGATAAACCTACCACAAAGAAGCCAATAGAAAATACCATTTTTCTACCAATTATATCGCTTAGTACTCCAAAGAAATTTAACAAGCACAGAGAAAATATTTCGTCTATTAGCATTAAGTTTGCTGTTACACCACCCACATTTTGTATGCCTTTTACTTTAAATAAGAAGATAGCTTGGAAACTGTTAAGAAAAACTATAAATGAGATTGTAAACATAACACTTAGCAAGAAAGCGATCAAGTTGGTTTTGGTGTATTCTGGATTGACTTTGAAGTACTTAAACATTATTTTGTACTCATTATCTTCCCTGACCAATCCATTGTGCAAATCATCTGATATTGCTTCATTGCTCTTTTCAGTTTTCATTACGTTTGGAATTGAACTGATAAAATTTTCATTTCTGCAGATGGTGAAACTAAAGGTAGGGAGGCCTAACACACGATTATTAAACATAGCACCATTTATGTAAAATATGTATTAATATTGATTTTTATATAATTTAAATATGGATACTGTTTACAGTGTAGTAGTTCATAATAGCCAGATAATATTTCAATCAAAAAATTTAATGAATGATTATTTTTTCTTTCCCCTGTCAAAGAAAAATTTCTTAACCCTTGCAATTCATTTTCTTCTGACTGCACGGTTTTTGATACAATCATCTTCATTTCGCATTTAAAATCTTGCTTTTGATGAATTGAATTCATGCTAACAATACTTGTTAAAAAGATGTAATTCGGCAATTTATCATTTTTCAAGATAAGTCAAGCTAATATTTATAGTTATTTTTAAAACTGGTCTATAAATCAAGTTTTTTTGCTATAATATGGCACAAAATTTTTGAAACATAATTCAATTCTAATTGGTCGAGACATTTTAGTTTCTTGAATGCATAAAATAGTAAATAAATTCATGTATTTACTATCCATAAAATAACTCTTAGCTATATTTCTTGCCATTTTGGTTGCTTCCTCATCCTATTTTCACTATGATGCACTAATATGAAAGAATTATAACCGAGGCTTCAAAAATATTATGCCATATGGTTATTTCAAATAAAAATTATTTATTAAAGATAGCCTTCTTAAATATTCTTCAAATAATTTAGTAAAAGTCATATCATTAGATAAAACAAACATGTTTTTATAATGAACATATCCATGAGGATTAATTGTTTCATTTCGCCCTTTCTTTTTTGATTCGGACTTTCTGCAATAAGTCAATTGGACTTCCTTGCTCTCTGATCTCCACATTTTACCAATCAATTTTGATATCTGATGATTGCCCAAGAGAGGATTTTGTCTCTTTACTCTTTTCATATGGCACATCTTATATATCATGAAGCTATAGTGTGTGTAAAAATTTTAACACCCTCAAAAACGCAATTTTGTTAAAAATAAATAAAGTTAAAAATACAAAAATTACATATTATATATAAAATATTAAATAATAAATATTTTAAATGGTTTTATTAAATTTTATAAATTATTATTGTTGCAAATCAAAAAATCTTGAATTTAAGGGTATAATAATTATAATACACTTCAGAATTATATAATATAAAATGAAGAAAATTAATTTTTTTAAATAAATATTAAAATTCCAAGAGGAAAAAGCTTAAATGATTATGAAAAATGTCAAATTGATGCATTCTTTAATGAAGGAAATTCTAAAAAATACATTGCAGAGAGACTTGGAAGAAGTCGAAGAGTTATTATTAATTATTTGAATTTAAAAGAAAATTATGATATTTTAAATAATAAAAGATGGCGTAAACCCATTTTTTCTGATAGAGATAAAAGAGCTATAATCAAAAAAGCCAAATAGATAAGAAATCAACCAGAGAAATCGGTCCTATTGTCAGCCACAAAACAATATAAAATAATTTAAGTAAAAAAGATGGTATTGTATATACAAAACGCAAGACTCGCCCTCGTTTAAAGCAAGAGCATATCAATCAGCGACTTAGATTTGCATTTGATCATCAAACTTGGCGTCAGCAATGGGGCCAAGTTATTTTTTCGGATGAGAAAAAGTGGAATCTTAACTTCCTGACGGATATGCGTACTATTGGACAATTTAACATCTACACCAGAATATTATTCAAAAAGACAAGGTAAAATGAAAAATATGTAATATTTGTTTTTTAGGTGGAGGAAGTTTATTATTTTGGGGTGGTTTTGGTTATAATGATGTACTATCATTATACACTGCCCGTCAAAAGTGATTCAGTGTTTGGGAACTTCGAACTAAAATTGTAATTCATGAATGAGTAAGACTTCAAGCAAGCTAATACTCATATGGTAGATAGATACAGCCTTTGTCTATAACTTATCCAAATATTATAGATATCTTTTAAATATTGATAGAGGTATGATTACTCAAAGTTGAAAGTAGGTGATTCTGTGTTTTGACGAATTTTTTAAATTTACAAAATTTTCATTCNTTAAATATTGATAGAGATATGATTGCTCAAAGTTGAAAGTAAGTGATTCAGTGTTTTGACGAATTTTTTAAATTCACAAAATTTTCATTCTAGAACATTCTAAAATACTGCAAAATTGTTCATTTTTATTTCAAATCCTTAGCAGAAGGTATTAAGGCTTATTTGATATGACAAGAAGAACATTGAAGTAACGCACTTGTTTTAAATGGAAAATCTTCAAGAAAAATAGCTGAAATTGTTGAACTTTAACAAGCAACAGTATCCAGAGTAATAAATAGAGTTGAATCAATACTACAGAGCCTATAATAGGTCGTCCTCGGGTCTTAGATAAGTATGATGAAAAATATATTGGAAGATTAGCAACAAGTGGTAAATGCTCCACTCTACAGAAATACAGTGAGAACTCAAGACCTATGCAGGAATATCCGCCTCTTCGAGTACTATACTGCGCACATTACAAAGTAGCAACATCGTATCTAGATACAAAAAGAAATGCCCACAATTAAAAAAATTTCATCTTCGAGCAAGATCAGAAGTTGAAAAAACACACAGAAATTGGAAAAATAAGGACTGGGATATGGTTATATGGTCAGATGAGACTAAAGTAAATCTAGAGGGATCTGATGGACTTGACAGAACTTTTAGAAAAACATGGGAACCACTCAGATCACAATATTACTCAAACAAAAAAATTCGGTGAAGGATCAATTATGGTTTGGGGATGTATGCTTTCATNGGAGGATCAATTATGGTTTGGGAATGTATGCTTTCATCAGGTGTTGGGTATATTTGTAGAATTGATGGCATTGTTAATGCTGAGATACATGAGAGTATTCTGGATGACGAGCTGATATATACAATTGACTTGGACAAATCTAAAAGTGTCTTTCAAAATGACAATGCGTCCTCTGATACCGCTTCAAGTATTAAAAAATGGATCAAAAGAAACGAAATAAAGGTAATGAGATGGCCTGCACAATCTCCTGACCTTAACCCAATTGAGAATCTATGGGATCATATGAAAAGAGAGCTAAAAATTCGACCATCATGTAAAGACAAAGATGAACTTTGTGAGAGAATTCAAGATATATGGAACAATATTTCAGCTGAAGTATGTCTTAAGCTTGTTAGTTCAATGCCTAGAAGACTCGAATAGATCAGAAAAACCAAGGGCTGGCACACAATCTATTGATTTTTCATTTTTTATAAAATTCGTCAAAGCACAGAATCACCTACTTTCAACTTTGAGCAATCATATCTCTATCAATATTTAAATAAATCTAAAATATTTGGATGTGTTATAGACAAAGGCTGTATCTATCTACCATATGAGTATTGACTTGCTTAAAGTCTTACTCATTCATGAATTACCATTTAAGTTTGAATTTCCCAAACACTAAATCACTTTTGACGGGCAGTGTACAAGGTGGAAGGATATTTAAACTCTCGAAAATACACGAATATATTAAAAAAAACATTAAATAGAGATTATCATGATGTTGTAGAAACATCAGACCATACTTTTATATTTCAACAAGATAACGCCAGGTGCCATGTTACTGGCGATACCTTGGATTGGTTTGATTCTAGAGAAGATATTATTTTGTTACCTTCGCCAGCCAACTCCCCAGACTTGAATCCAATAGAGAATGTCTGGGGAGAAATGACAAAAAATATTTATTCCCATGGGAAGCAATATAATTCATTAAAAGAGCTTGAGGACGCCATTATTAAAGAATGGTACTCTTTGGATATTAATTATCTAAGAAAATTGATTTATAGTCTTCCTAAAAGAATTGGGAAGGTTATATATAATAGAGTCATTTTTTTAACAAAATAAATTATTTTAGAGCTTTTTTTTAAAAAAATATTTAAAATTAAATAAAATATTTTATAATAAAAATGGTGTGTTATAATTATTACACCCTCAAATTCAAATTTTTTGATTTGCAACAATAATAATTTATAAAATTTAATAAAATAATTAAAATATTTATTATTTAATATTTTATATATAATATGTACTTTTTGTATTTTTAAATTCATTTATTTTTAACAAAACTGCGTTTTTGAGGGTGTGTTGAAAATTTTATACACACTATATAAAGTGGCCTAGATGTACGTTTTTGGGGTTCATCTTTGATTTAAGGTCCAAGATAGAGAAAAATCCATCATTTATTTTCATTTAAATTTCGTGGGAATATTAGTTTTTATAAATTGTTTGAAATTCTAATTTAGTTTGCCTCTTTTTGAATTTTCGTCCAATTATTTTTTGGCGTTTTTTATTATAACATATTTAAAAAAACATGTTTTCTATATTGCTTTATCATTGAAAGTTACCTGAAACTTAAAGATTAACTTCCAAAAATAAATAACTTTTGATCCTATAGCATTATCAAGTATTCCACGTTTATGGTGAAGCCTAAGTTATATACAAAAAGACCGCATATTATACGTTAAAAATTATCGACAAACTTTATAATTTTACATCACTATAATTTCAAAATACATTTTGGACTATACACTTAGTGAATAAAAATTCCGGACACATCAGTTTTTGGGTAATAATTTTTTTTAGAAATTATAAATAAATACAATTTTAATATATATTATTAATACAATGATAACAAATATATTTGAGCTTTTAAGTCGCCACTTTTATATTAACTTTTAATAAAAAATCTTACTTTACTAAATTGGGTGTGTAATATAAACCGGACGCTTTTTAAATTCCTTATATTGTATAAGTAATATGACTTAAGTAATTTCAAAAAAATATTAAAGAAATAAAATGAACTATAAAGAAAATAAATTTGCTAAAAGAGTTGAAATTGTAAGATTTTATAATGAGGGTTTATCTGTTAGGAAAATACACAAAGAAACGGAGATACCAAAGCCAATAGTACATGATATAATTTCAAAATTCAAAAAACATGATACAGTGATGAGATTAAGAGGTTCTAGTCGGCCTCCAGTTTTAAATAATGATGATAAGATGGCTTCAGTAAAATTTTTAGAAGAAGATCCTAAAAATATAGCAAAAAACTCTGCCTAGAACTTAAGAAAATAACGGGAAAGGTTGTCTGTAATAAAACCATCATAAATACACTTTTTGAGTGCGGTTTTAACAGTAAAATACCAAAAAGGCACTTTTTAACATCTAAAAACATTTCACATAGGTTTTTAAAGGCTAAGCAGTGGTCAAACTGGACACTAAAACAGTGGGACATGATATTATTTAGTGATGAGACGAAAATTAATATATTTTCGTCAGATAGAAGAGAAAAAGCATGGATTAAGACAGGCCAGGAATTCTTAGAAAAGAATACTACATCAACTGTGAAACATGGTGGTGGAAGTGAGATGGTTTGGGTTGTATAGCAGCTTCTGGTGTTGGGAATTTGGTACTTAATGATGGTAATATTGATAAATACCACTATAAAAGAATTTTAGCTGAAAACCTCGATCATTCGAGAGACTTTCTAGGTCTTCCGGAAAATTTTATATTTCAGCAAGATAATGATCCTAAGTATACATCGAATTATGTAAAGTATTTCTTCAAAAACCGCTATGAAGTCCTAGAGTGGCCCAATAAATCCCCAGATCTCAATCCTATTGAACACCTCTGGGACCATTTGAAGCGGGAGGTCAGGAAGTATTCCACAATGACAACAAGCCAATTAAAAGAAATTGTGCTACAAATTTGCGACGAAATAACACCTGATATATGTAGAAAGTTATTTTATATTATGCCGAAACGTGTTGAAGAGGTTGTAAGGGCTAAAGTAAAACATACTTCTTTTTAATTAAAAGTTTCCGGTTTTATTTTACACACCCAATTTAGTAAAGTAAGATTTTTTATTAAAAGTTAATATAAATTTGGCGACTTAAAAGCTTAACTATATTTGTTATCATTGTATTAATAATATATATTAAAATTGT
Organism: Holacanthella duospinosa; assembly: GCA_002738285.1. Classification (NCBI taxonomy): domain Eukaryota; kingdom Metazoa; phylum Arthropoda; class Collembola; order Poduromorpha; family Neanuridae; genus Holacanthella; species Holacanthella duospinosa. Next base: position 857 of record NIPM01001300.1, on the reverse strand, counting down.
ATTTATTTATAATTTCTAAAAAAACTTATTACCTAAAAACTGATGTGTCCGGAATTTTTATTCACTAAGGGTACATTTACATTTTTCGTAAAAAGTATAGTGATGAAATCTACAATTAATCAAATATAAACTTGCATCTGCGATCAACGATTATTCTCAAGTGTTTAATTTATTTAGAAACCTACCTGTAGTTAGGAGTCGGCAACGACTCATCAGCGTAAGATGCTAGTCGAGTAAGTTGAGTTAAATAGCAAGTTGACTTGAAATTTCTTAAATATCTGACTTACTAAGTTTATAAATTTTAAATAGCTCACTAGTCGACTAAGTCTCATAAATACATCAATGTTTTTTTTCAAATTTTCCTTAAATAATAATCGAGAATTCTTCCTCCCAGCGTATTTAATATTTATAAATAATCTCGTTCTGCAAAAAAGCGTGATTTGAAAGTGGAAACGATTTGCATGTCGATAATTAAATCGATGCGCGTTTTTTAAGTCAAAAGTAGTGACACAAAAAATAAAGTATAAAAATCGATAAATCTCCCACCATGAGCTACGAAATGGAAAAAAAAGCACAAATATTATAGTACAAGATTTAACAGAAGTTATGTCTATAAATCAAGGAGTTTAAACCAGTAACGATGAATCTCAATCAAGTTTAATAGTAACTTTAGCCAGTTCAGCATCAATTAAGAAAATGAAAAGGACATGTTATTCGGAAATATATNAGGAAAAGGACATGTTATTCGGAAATATATAAAGAATATGCTTTAGTTAAAGACGAAAAAAGACGTTGTAAGCATTGTTCAATAGAGTATTCAATAGGAACTTCGACAACATTTTTGAAATCTCATTACA
>NIPM01001299.1:0-22038 GCA_002738285.1 Holacanthella duospinosa | reverse complement strand
TTTGTACAGGGGATTACCCAGGTGACACTATCGACAAAATCCTCTTTGGTCGACACAGTTCTAATAGGGAAGTGTGAGGCCCCTTACTTAAAAAGCATTTTGACAAGGGCGATGGAAACTTCAGGAGTGCTGCTGGTCCACATAAATGGTGTAAAAGGTGAATAAAAATCCAAATTAACTGGTCCTGGTTCACTTAAAGGGGTTTTTATTACTAAAATTTTCAAAAATCCAAGGACGGTAAAAATATGGTCCACATAAAGAGGTGTCCACTTGAGGGGTTTTACTGTATTTAGAATGGGTTTGAAACTATATTTATAGACTTGAGATAGTCTTTTGATTTGTATCATCTGCTAAATGTTTATTTTAAATGATCTGGGCTTGGTTATTTTACAAATGGACCGAGAACTTAGTTTTCAGAAACTTAAAAGGTTGGAATTATTAAAAATATTTACATATATTTAACAATCCTGTTATTTTCTTTTAAAAAATCTTTACCCTTTTGTATAGAAGGTAGAAGATATATTTTAGATGTCAGACAAAATAACTTCGAATTCATTCACCAAGCTTGGCTGCTATGAAATAAATGTCTTTTATATTATTGTATATATTTTAGGTCAAACAATGTAATAACGTAAAACCAATAAACTGGATACTATGGATTTCATTCCATGAACGTATTATTAAAGGGGTTTATGAATAAAGAGGGCCCTTTAGCTATCATAAATAAAGTATTAGTAGCGCAGACATTTATATATTTCAATTTCCAAAAGAAATGGTCATTTAAAGAATTAATCTCCATGGAATCTTATCGGTCGTGTGCCCTGAAATAGAAGCTTCCAGAGGAGATACCAGTACATATTAAGTTCTATATAATATAATTGTATCCATATGAATATTCTTAGTTTAATCTGTTGTATAATCTTCTAAACTGATATTCTCATCGAAACATCAACCAAAATAGCTGCATTTTTACATATTTTAGAGTGAATGCTTCCTAATTGTATGAACTAGATATATTAAAATTCGTTATAATAACGCAAATAATCACATCATCCGAATGTGGAGCTTTAGTCGTCTAATCAATTAGCATCCATTCATTCTTACACCTTCAATTACTTGATAATGAAACTGTACCGCAGTAAATAAGTTTAACTTTACCAAAATGACTGGATTTGAAGAATTGACCGATATATTGTGGAATGAAATAATCAAGAGACTGCATAAAAAGGATACGAAAAATATTAAACAAATGAGTAAATATTTGAACGAATTATCTTGCCCATTTCTGTGGGATGTTTTGATTAGAGAAATTCCATTACAATGTTTAGAAAAATATGGTACCTTTGTTAGAATAATTAAACAAGACTCATTGTATACAAACAATCCAGAATATGATATGTTAAAATATTATTGTAAAAACGTCAAGATTATTATACTGATAAACAATTACTTTGAAATTGATAATGTTATTCAACGAAATGGAGAAACGTCAAATTATATACTTGAATATTTGCCAATTATGAACTATATATCCAAGAACCCTAAAATAAAGCTACATTCTTTAAGAATGTTTAATCTTGCAAAAGATCTTTTCTACAATATGCTAGATTCTATCAATATTACCCATTTAGAAACTGGATTCGAATACGAGGAAATCAAAATTTTGAATCTAATAAAAGGGCTCGAATCTCTTCACTTATATTTTATCCCTCAAGAATATAAACTTTTTCCAGATCTAGCTGCCAAAAATATCAAGAGATTACATATCGATGAAGCTTACCAAAGACGAATAGATAATGACTTTATAGGGACATTAGATTTGTCGAAGTTTATCAATCTGAAAAGATTGAAATGGTTTTGCTCTTTTAATCACTCCTTGATATCCTCCTTCTCTGCTAATATACAACTCTCAAAATTAAAAAAGATTGAACTATCCATACCCAATTCCGAATTATTGGCGAAGATATATAATATCTGTGTTAATTTGAGTTATCTAAAGTACATCGGCACTTATGTTAGCCCAGATATAGACATTTTAAAATCACGCCCTACTCGTTTAAAAGTTTTGGATGTGGATTCCTGTGGATCAGAGGCTATTGACGATTTATTTCCAAACTTGTGTGAGATTAAAACGACATATATCGAATGTACATTCTCTAAAGCGTTCTCAAACGTCAAATCTATTTATGCCCCTTATATTCTTGGACATCCTTTAAATGTAGAATATAAAGATGTGCTTACTATAGATTATTTTTATAAGCGTAAGATATATTCAACCTTTAAAATGCTTACACTGTCATTACCTTATCTAAAAAGAATTGTTATACAAACTAATGAACTTTTTGATCAAAAATTTGTTAAAATTAATTCCAAATTTAATGAATCGAAAGTAGGATTCTCTAAGAAATTTGAATTTAGAAAATATTTTCAAGAAAATGGATTTAGTGACGATGAAATGATCTTCCCAATTATTAATTATTTTTATCTTAGCTTTGCTTTTCCAGAAATCGATTTTTATTTTATTTAATAAATATTATTATTCTTTGACTTTTATAGAAAAGTGCAGAAAATATCGAACACTTGTATTTTTCAATATCCAATAGTTCCATCTATGCTTTAAAGTATAAATTTTATAGATCAATCATTTTGCTATAAAATTTCTCTATCAAATTTGACCAAGAAAATATTATTTTCTGTAAATTGTCGGAGAATGCAAAATCGAAGGCTGAGTTGGCATTTATGATTATACTTATTATGTATACCAAAGTGGATCAAATATATAGGAAATATATTTTTTAATGGAAACTTAAGAAAGTATAAAAGTACAGAACGAGATCAGATTATGAAAGAGATATAGAAAATACCATTTGATTTTTGTCGAATTTGTGAACAAAACTTCCTACATCTGGTAAATTGGCTTCCTCAAGTTCGGAATCTATGAAATCTTGAACCTCATCATGACCAAATAAACATCCTTCTTTGATAAGGAACAAATCGCGACTAATCTGAGTTTGAGTGCAACCTTTAGCTTTTACATTGTCATTTAATTTGATTCTTTTAGCATCGTCCTGGCTTATTTTAGCAGTACTATCTTGCTCTGGTTGATAATGTTCTTCTAATCTTTTTCTTTTAGTTTCCAAGTTCTTGTTAATCTCTTGTCTACATTTGAGTCTACCTTCCTAATAAAAATATAAAATAAATAATGAGATACTCTAAACTCCTCATCAATAGATTTTCTAATGCTTTCCATTTTCAATTTTAGCCCCTGAATGGAGTATTGTAGTTTCCTATACGCAACGAGCTTCTTCTCTTCCTTCTTTATTATCAACTGCTTAATCTTTCTTTGATAACTAAACTCCTCGTTTTGCTTACTATTCAAATCATCTTCCTTTTGTTTGAAGTAGCTATACACGTGTTAACAGAATCTATCAATTACCTTTCTTTTACTTGCTCGTACAAAGCCTTTAAATTCACTATCCTCTTAGAATAGATGGATCTTCTCAGCTCCATTTCTCTTAGGTCTTCTGTGTTGTGCAATTTGGTCATAGATTCTACATCTAATTTCAAATACTCTGCAAAAAGATATTAATAGATTAGATAATACCTTTGAGTTGCTCCGATAGATACTGCTTACTAATTATCTCGGGATTCTTTATTATGTAGTCTTGTATAAGCTCTTTTATTTTGGCTTCTACGGACATTTCGTAATATTTTTGAGATTCAATAAAGTCTTTTATTGATTAGAAGGTCGGTTTGAGGCGAATCGATAATGTTTAATCCAATTTGCCATAAAAATTGGAGTGGATCAGTCTAATATTAAGTTTAATAATTTGTTCAAATGCTTTATAGCTTAATCTGATTACAGCTTCTTTCTATTTTTATTCGATGTCTCCTTTCATTATTTCCTTAATTAGACATCCATCTGACGCCAAGAACATGTAAGCAATAAACTGGAGTTATTCATTTTAGATTGTTACAAAGAAGTTTGGTTTTCTATATTTTTTATGCGAATAAGTGTATGTTTGGTGTTGAATAATACTTTAAAAGGCTATTTCTATCCATGTAGACAATGTAAAGACGAAAAGATCATATGATTGCTTGTCGTTTTGAAAATCATGTTAAGAAATACAAACAAATGACGAAAACTTATTTTATACAATTCTATAAGCGAAATACAATTTCATAATCACACTTGTATGGAATATCCATCATCATTGATCGGGTTATTGTAACTTAAAATTTAACACAAAGAATACATATGGTATCTCTTGGAAATTGTGTACGTGTTCATTGCCCAATTTTACCAGAAACAAGAACAAAACACACTTATTATGGAAAATATGTGCCTTTAGAGATGATAAAAAACAGAGTTTTATGCCCCCAATAAAAATCAAAGACAGACATGTTAACTTTTAAAATCAATGATATTCTAAAGTCGATATAGTAATTTGTTCTGAGCTTTTCCTGGATTTCTATTCTTTGTTGGAAGAATTTGTAAATGAGACTTCCTAAATGTCGAGGTGGCGGGCATTTTAGAACATAAATTATTTGAAATGAGCTACATTAATATTAAAAAATAAAACTGTTGACATTGCAAAATTTAATTTTATTAATCAGAGATCTTGGTAATATTAAATAGATCATTGTAATCATATGAATTTGTACATCTTTTTAGGGCTGAGAAAAATTGATCGAATTTATAGAAAAAATTTACATGGGTGTAAAAGAGCATGGGATCATGGTGTTACTTGTATCTCACAGAGAATTGTAAAAATGATTGAAATTCATTATTTTTGCAAAATCAAGAGATTTTGTTTGTCATAAAACTCTATTTATTATCTAAATTTCTGATGAATGAATAAACAGAAACCAAGAAACGAGTCTATAAATATAAACTATCATTTCCATATAATCGTAGGAGTATAAAACCTTACTTTTTGCATTTATTTCATGTTGAAATCAAACCATAAATGGCAATACACGATAGTAAAACGTAACAGAAAATTTACAAGAACCATGGTAACCACAGAGAAACTCAGTAAACTTCGAGAATATATGAAGCAAAACAATGTAGAAGGTTATATTATACCCAGCGAAGATGCTCATCATGTATTAATTTCCTTATTATTTTTGTAGAGTGAGTATATTGATACTTGTGATGCTCGAAGAGAATTTATTAGCGGTTTTACTGGCTCCGCAGGTAAATCAAAACAATTATTTTTGACTAGGCTTGGCTGCTATAACTATGGATAAAGCTGCCTTATTTACTGATGGGAGATATTATTTACATGCTAGCAAGCAATTAGATAAAAATTGGACTTTGATGAAACAAGGTTTACCAGAAACACCTACATGGCAAGAATGGATATTTAAGGAGGTTAAGAAAGTTGGTATCGATCCTAGGAATATTTCTATTGGTATCCTTATTTGTTTTGATGGATTTTAGCTGATAGTAAAATTTCTAAAGAAGAAGCTAAAAAGAATGGTGGTGAATTTGTCTCGATTGAAGAGAATTTGATTGATAAAGTATGGACAGATAGACCAGCTAAAACTTCCAATCCCATTTTTGAGTTAGAAGTCACTTATGCAGGTATTTTAGATTTGTTTACATTTTAGGTAAAAGTTATAAAGACAAAATCACTCAATTAAGAAGCGATATAGAGAAATTAGGATATTATGGAGTAGCCATAACAGCCTTGGATGATATCGCATGTATCTATATTAATTTCACTTATAATTAGGGTTATTTAATCTTCGTGGTTCTGATATCAATTTCAATCCCGTCTTTCACTCTTACTCTTTAGTAACAAAAGATGTAGCAAATCTATATGTCAATGACAATCAACTCGACGGTAAAGTTAAGAAATATCTTGATGACAATAATGTGAAAATATTGCCATATGAGCAGATATTTAAAGACTTGGAAGAACATAAAGTCACTATGGTTTCTAAAAAAAAGGTTTATTCTCATTTATAACTTTCTTAGAAACTTTTGATTACATCTACTGTTAGTTTGGCCATCGCTGAAGCTGCAGAACATGTTTAATTCCATTTGTAATCTTTAGGACAACATTGAAGTTGGAAAAGCTTTGATCCAACATTACAAATCAATTAAAAATGATACAGAATTGAAAGGATTTAGAGATTGTCATATTAGGGACGGGATTGCATTAGTAAAATCGTTTTATTTAATTTTCAGTGCAAATATTTTGCTTGGATTGAGAATGAATTGGTCGCAAAAGGCAGAAAAGATTTATCAGAGTACGAAGGCGCGCAAAAGGTATTGGAGTTTAGAAAGTAACCTCGAATTTCATTTATTTTGAAAGACAACAAGCACATTTTATTGATGAAAGTTTTGCTACTATTTCATCCACTGGTCCCAATGCAGCTATTATTCATTACAATCCAACAAAGAAAAATTGTGAAATCATCGACAAAGAGAAAATTTATTTATGCGATTCTGGAGCACAATATAGAGACGGAACAACCGATGTAACAAGAACTTGGTTCTTCGGTGACAAAACTGGTGATTTTGAAAAGGAATGCTTCACAAGTGTATTAAAAGGTGTTATCGCATTAGAATTAGCATCTTTCCCTGAAGGTACTACAGGATTTATGATGGATTCTATTACTAGAGCTCCTTTATGGGCCTGTGGTTTGGATTATAGACATGGAACTGGTCATGGTGTTGGATCTTTCCTCAATGTTCATGAAGGCATCTCTACTTGTTTTATTTTTAGGCCCTCATAGTATAAGTTTTAGAATTACTGCAAATGATGTCCCTCTTGCACCAGGAATGACAGTTACTAACGGTATTTCTTTATTTTAAAACTTGTAGAGCCTGGTTATTATGAAGACGGAAAGTTTGGTATTAGAATTGAGAATATCATGATTATTAAGGAGGTCAAAGGGTTGAGAAATTTCGGTGATAAAAAATTCTATGGATTTGAAAATATCACTTGGGCGCCTATCCACACCAAATTGATCAATAAGGATATGCTTACTAAGTTTGAAATTGCTTACGTTAACAATTATCATAAGAAAGTTCTTGATACTATTGGTCCCCATGTTAAAGATGATAAACTCACTCATGATTGGCTTGTTGAGAAAACTAAAGCTATTTGATTCCATTTTTAAAGACTCAATTTTTATTTTTACATTATTATTTTACACCTGATAAACAATATTCAGTTCTTAGTAACAAGTATAGTCTTTCAAATTGGTGATCATTTTACAAATTCGAAAATCGACACCTTCCACACTTCCCTTTTTATATTAAAAATCATAAGACAATCGAATCTATCGTTATCAAACAATTTTATAAGTTTAATAATATTTATAAACGCCCTGAAATATTGCGGAGACTTTAATCTTACCTTCTTTTGTTTAAATTTCATGGCTTTGAGGAAAAAATCATTATGTTTCAGGAATGACGTAAAATCATAAATGAAGTTTTCACATTTGATTAACGCACCAATAATATTGAGTAAAGAAGGTCACCACGACAAACCAAACAAACACGAATATCTAGTTGGGCCACTTCCAGTAGATAAGAATTCTAGTTTAACTAGAAAAGAATTAGGTTATTCTGGCTATATTAATATTAGACAAAATGTTCATAAGTCTATAATTATTATTTATGGATTTTTAGTTATTTTTGGTTTCTTCCGTCTGAGAAAAACAATACTTGGGATCCTTTAATAATGTATCTTCTCATCATTTAACAATTTAGTTCAGTGCAAGGCCAGTATGAAAATTCGGCTTTGTTTGGCTTATTTAAAGAAGTTCGTTCTTCAAACTTTATTATATTTTAGAATGGAAAGCTCTCTATTAATAAAGATGGCTATTTCCAAAGAAACAATCGGACTTGGACTAAAGATAACAACGTTATTTATTTAGATTTTATACCTGGAACTGGATTAAGTTATATAGATAAAAATGAAAAGTTTATCGTATAGAAACTAACGTTTTAGATCATCTTTCGATTCTTATAATTTGGTGGAATGTTATAATGATCAGGGCTACATTGTTAAAGCTTGTGGAATTGCTAATGATTTCATTATAACTTTAAGGAGATTATTGGAAATTTTCCCTGAGTTGTCTAAGAAAGAAATATATATTTATGGTATCTCAAAATTTAATATTTTAAGGCGAATTTTGGTCCGGAAAATATTTGCCCATTATAGCAGCATCTATCATTTTAAATGGCGACAGTAGTATAGCCATTTGATATATCTTTTATTAGGAGTTATGAGTGATTCGTATCCAGATGATTATAAGAAAATAAACCTTAAGGGCATCATCATGGGCATTACTATTTTTGTTTATATTTTTAGGAAGTGGAATGATCGATCCAATATCTCAAGTCAGAGCTTACTCTACTCATGCATCTTGGTTAGGTTTAATTACTCAATACCAAGCTAAAAACTACACTTATTTAACCGGAAAGATTATTACTGAAATCAAATATGGAAATTATGAATATGCATCGGAGTTGAAAGACCAAATATTCGAACAATTAAATGGGAATACTTTTGGTGTAGACTTTTATGATTTTACTCAATTGATACGAGATCGTCCTCGAAATAGCACTTGGAAGAATATTATCGATAGCAAATTTATTAAAGAATCGTTAAATATACCAGATGAAGTTTCAATAGAGTCAGATCCGAAAACTAGGATGTATTTGAAAGTAATTTATTGAACTCTAATCTATTAGAAAGACGAAATGAAAACCGTTATAGGACTTTTTCGTTATATCCTCCCTAGAGTTAAAGTGTTGGTTGTTGAAGGCCAGTATGATATGTATTGCCCTGCTGTTGGTCAATATAGATGGATTGAAGAGTTGTTTCCATGTATGAGAGAAGCTCAAAAGGCGCCTTTGTATGTCAACAAGACTGTTTTGGCTGGTTATGTCACCAGTTGTGAGAAAGATAAAATAACTATTCAATCACAGGATTCTATCTTTTTACATTCAGTTTTGTTGAATACTAATCATTTTGTTCCTAGTTTATATCCTGAAAAATTCGCTTCTTTGATCGATTTGTTTATTAAAGTCCGAAAATATTAAGGAATAAATATTCTACATTTTAATTCACTCTTTTTATAAATGTGTAAATTTTACAGTAAATCTCTATCCAACTTACTAAGATAATCCAAAACTATCTACAGTGAAATATAAATTCTAATCCAGTTTATTATACACTATTTATTAGAAAACAGTTGGATTACACAAATTTTGAATTTTCTATTTTTTGTTGGATGTGATCAAAAATTTGGCACAAAATTTTCTTACATAATTCTATTCTAATTGGTCGAGAACTTTTAGTATTTTGAATGCATAAAATAGTAAATAAATTTATGTATTTATCAACTTTACTATCCATAAAATATCCCTTAGCTATATTTCTTGCCATTTTAGTTGCTTCCTCAACCTATTTTCACTATGATCACTAATATGGGACAAAATTTTCGAAACATAATTCTATTCTAATTGGTCGAGAAATTTTAGTTTCTTGAATGCATAAAATAGTAAGAATGAAAATAAATTTATGTATTTATCAACTTTACTATCCATAAAATATCTCTTAGCTATATTCCTTGCCATTTTAGTTGCTTCCTCAACGTATTTTCACTATGATGCACTAATATTCTAGAATTATAACCGAGGCTTCAAAAATTTTGTCCCATATGAAAGAATTATAACTGAGGCTTCAAAAATTTTGTCCCATTTAAGGAGGAAGGTTGTCAATCGATGATCTAAGAACAGTAAACATTTTGACACATTTAAATTTAATAAAAAACATTACCAGTCACCAAGTTCGGACCAATTTACGAATTCATCTATTTGATTGATACTGGCATTGGGTTTATTACTACTTTCTTGAGAACTCTTACAATTTGTATTATAATGAAAGTTACGATCATTCAAAAACCTGGAAAGTTTAGTCTTATTATCTTTTACTTGCTGATAAGTTGGTTTATATATTAATGAATTATCAGAATGTTTCAAATTTCCAAATTCATAGAATCTATCAGCGAATAAATATTTCTTTTCATTAGTGGTATCATTGGAATAAAGGCTCAAGGATGAAACTAATTGAGTCAATAGAACTAAACGACTTTTTTCTGGATTTTTAGACTTAGAAAAGTTCATTTTTATTAATTTTTAAATTACTTTCTTTTTTATATTTGGTGGAATAAAGGAGGAATTGAAATTTTCCAATCATATGGATTCACAAAAGTTAGAAATGTAAACCGAATCAGAGATTTAAATCAATAATTAAAATTTTATTGTATAAAAACCTTAGTTCTAATACTTGGCAACTAAGTCATGAAGAGCCATCAAATTCTGAACAAAATAAACTGCAACAGGACAAATAGGAATCAGATTATTCAGTGCAGTAAAGGCAGAATTGAATTTATCTTTGATATTTTGTCTAAAGAACAAATTGCTACACTTCATAATATAAGTTCTATAATAATTAAGTGTGACGTAAAGGAAATAGGGGATAGCTGGAAGTCACATTCCTTCTGGGTTAGATAAACAAAACTCAATGCACATGATCATGTAATCACATATTTCTATTAACTTGGAGTCTAGAGCTGAATCGCAATTCATTTGTCTTTTGAAAAGATCCGGGCAATAACACATCACATATAAGAGGTTAAAATAAACACTAAATGAGGCTTGTAAGTCAAGAGAAGTGTATAAATTTATATTTTGTTGCTTTGCATATACATTTGGGCTGCAAAAATTAGCCATCCATTCTAAGTCTTTTTTTTTCTTTTCAACAAAGTCGTTATCTTCTTTTAAAAGTCGATTTTGGCTATAATCTACACATATTCTATTTAGTTTATCCATTAAATTTATCATAACTACTCTCAAAGTGAGTACAACCTTATCCATTAAGTCATTTTCTTCCTTAACAAATTGCATTATCACTTCTTTATTTAGACCTTCAAGCATTATCCCAAGACTATGACCATGAGTATCAATTAACATGGCATAAAAATTTCTATCTTTTATTATAGATGAACTATCACACATTATACTTGTGTTTTTATCACAAAAGAAAGCCTCCTATCGCATCTATCTTTTTATACAACTCAAAGTATCATTCTGTATTTCATATAAATCAATATTAGAAATAATCAAAAGATGATACATCCTAAATAATTAAAAACAAGATTGTACTTCATAGCGCTATCTAAAAAATAATATTTTTGCTTGAGGTTACCTGTATAAAAAGTATTTTGCACAATATTTACCGCGATAAATTCCACGACAGATATAATTAAAGATGCTTGAATAATTTCCAAACTAGGTTCACCAAATCCTTTATTCACTAAAGAACGAGAATTACTTGAGAAATTATTCACTAAAGCCTGTTGTAAATTTTTGCCTGGTTCAAAATTTTGTGACGTACAAGCGACATTTAACGCACAAATAGCATTAGTTACAACAGGAAACTTTGTTACTAAGTGAAATAATAATTTCTTATGATTATTTAACCAACCTTGACTTGATTTATTGTTATTTATACTGTTATGTAAACTTGAGCATATTTCTTGTACTAAAAAGGATGGAGAATATTATCTATTCGAAAGGCATTATGCTTAGATACATATATTATTTTCCGTTCTTTATAATTCTCTTGAGTTTTTATATCCATATTTGACATCTTTTGTTCAATAAGTTCTAATTTCATCTGAAGCTCCTCTTTGTAAATTTGTGACTTCTTGTTAATCGTATAGAAGCATTCTCTATTTCGTTTCGAAAATTGATCACAGCTTTGTTTATCGCCATTGCATTTTATCTTCTTCTTTCCACATTGATAGCAGCTTTTGTTTAACCTTACTTTAGATTTCATTTTGAGTTTTTAGTTATTTGTATTTTTTGAAAATTAAAGCAAAGAATTGAGGCTGAGAATGTCAACATTTTTAGTTAAAAAGATATTTATTACAAAAGAGAAATCATATGTTTTAATAGATTCAATTTTTCTACAAAATAATTGGCAGCTGGACAAAGAGGGATTAATTTCTGAAGCTCCATATCCGCCTTGAAAAGATTTTCTTTAGCAGACTGAATCAAAAATAAATTGGTGTTATTCAACATGAAGGATCCATAGCAATTAATGATAATATAAAGGAAAAATGGTATAGCAGGAAGCCACATTCCTTGTGGATTCGATAAGCAGGATTCTACACACATTAGCATATAATCACAGCATTCTATTTCTTTTGGTCCAGGGCCAAATCCACTATTCGCCTGATATAAGAAGATTCTTGGGTAATAAACAAAGATGTACATCGTATTAAAATATAAACTAAAAGCTGCTTGTAGATCTAGAGAAGGATATAAATTCATGTTGTTCCGCTTTAAATAAATATTAGGGCTACAAAACCGTGCCATCCAATTGAAATCTGATTTGATCTTTTCTATATAAGCTATGTATTCTACATCATATTGACATTTCTCAAAATTGATACAATAAGAATTAAGCTTATCCATAATGTCGATAAAATATACTCTCAAAGTAGGGACCAACTTGTTAGTTATTTCTCCTGATCCATCACATAATGATTGCACAGTTTTTTGATCCAAGTCTTCTAAGTTTAGATTTAAACTTTCACCATAAACATCGATCAACGTAACATTGAAAGTTCCGACGGGAATCCTAGTAGGACTATCGCAAATCATACTGGTATTTTTATTACTAAAGAAGCACTCCCACCATATTTTTCTTTTTATACAAGTGAAAGAGTCGTTTTTGACACCATTGAAATCAACATTGGAAAGCCCCAACATCTGAGCCATTCTAAAAATTAAAATGTCTAAATAATTTACTTAACAGCTGTATCTATAAAATATATAAATTATGAATTAGTTACCTACATAAAATATATTCTGAAAAATATTTCCTTCAATATATTCCACAACAGCAATAGACAACAAAGCTTGTATACTTTCTATAGTTGGTTTCTCATATTCTTTCTTTAATAATGCCTTACAATTAGTTGAAAAGTTTTGAACTAAAGCTCTTTGTAAATTCTTATCAGATTCATATTTCTCTGGTGTACAAGCAATGTTTAAAGCGCATATCGCATTTGTGACAATTGGGAATTTTGTAACCAAATGAAGGAGCAAACTTTTATGATGATTGAGCCAACCGTGGTTATTCGCTTCACTTACTACACTTTTAAACAACCCAGAACAAATTTCCTGCACTATAAATGAAGGAGAATATAATTTGTTCATCGGGAAATAATCTTTACTATAAGCAAATGCAGGATTTAATTGAGCTTGTTCTAATTGTGCAACTCTATTTTCTAATTCTATAACTCTATCTTGCAAATTGAGGTCTAAAGTTTGTTTCTTTTTGTTAATGCCATAGATACAATTCTTATTAGTTTTTGTACAATAAGTACAACTAGGTTTCTTACTATCGCATTTGGTCTTCCTTTTACTGCATTCTTTGCAGCTCGTATTGAGTAAGTCTTTTCTATCTTTTAATTGTTTCATAACATGATTTTTTGATTCCCTGCTATTTAAAGTTTTAGACCCCTTTTGTAAGTTTCCTTACAAAACAATTCAAAAATTAGCGAGAATCTTCTGTCTTAGAAATGTGGATTTGTTTATATGGGACAAAATTTTTGAAACATAATTCTATTCTAATTGATCGAGGAATTTTAGTTTCTTGAATGAATAAAATAGTATAAATGAAAATAGATTTATGTATTTATCAACTTTACTATCCATAAAATATCTGTTAGTTATAATTCTTGCTATTTTAGTTGCTTCCTCAACCTATTTTCACTGTGATGCATTCATATGGCAAAAAATTTTCGAAAGATGTTTCTATTCTTTTTGAAAAATAAAAACAAATAAATTTAAAAGTTGGGACAAAATTTTCTTACATAAATCTATTATAATTGATCGAGGAATTTTAGTTTCTTGAATGAATAAAATAGTAAATAAATTTACTATCCATAAAATATCTGTTAGCTATAATTCTTGCCATTTTAGTTGCTTCCTCAACCTATTTTTACTATGATCACTAATATTCTAGAATTATAACCGAGGCTTCAAAAATTTTGTCCCATATTATATTGTTTTAAAATATTTAATATTTAATCTGTAAAAAGACCATATAATGATGTAAATAGGCTTATCATTTATTTATTTACAGAACCGCAAAAATTACTTTTGCTGTTGATCTTATCAAAAGCCGATGTCAATCATATTTTGCAAAATATATCAGCTTTTTACATTAGCTTTATTAGATAAAACTCTAAATATAGTCCAAATAATGACTCTGGGTAAATAAACTAGGGTGAATGTGCCTAATTGTGATCGGAAATTGCATTGGTTCACTTAAACTAAATAAATAATACAAAATTTATATTTATAACAAGTTTATAGTATATTTATTTTGACTATTTAATTTATATAAAATCAATAAGCTTATAAAAACGTTATGTTTTTTTACCTTTAAAAGCTACATATTTGTAATATGGAATTCCTAATTGTGATATTTATAATTTTATTATTAAAAAGGAATATTAAAGCAATAAAGCAAAATATAAATTTTATTATCATATTTTCATGTCCTTTTTTAGCTATTTTAGTGGACTTTTTAAGAGGTTTCGGATTTGATTCAAAAATTGTTCAGTAGTAATGATTTCAGATTCTTTTTTTCTTTCTTGCTACAAATGGTGTTATTGTTTTCAACAAAATATTCTCAAATTTAGTAATAGAATTACAATTTTCCAAATTATTAAATGTTGTGGAACAATTGCTCATATCGAAATAGTTCAAATCTACTTTTTGATATCTTATTTCTGTTTACAGGAAAACTTAAAGAACCGTCATATGACACTTTAAGTCCTTTTATTAAATAATTGGTTGATTAAAAATTTAATTGAGTTAAGCAAAAAGGGAATAAAGTGCCATATTAACTGAATATAAATTTAAAATCAAATATGTTTCACAATTAGGATATTCACAATTACGCACTTCTGCATGAAAATTCATGCAGAATTTCACATACTATAACTGATTATCTATATATTTTATTACAATTTAGATTTTTATAATCCATTAACAGATAATTTAAGATTATATTTATAAATAAATTTTCTATTAGACAGATCGAGTAATTGTAATCATTACATGTCTGCTTCAAACCTGTTTAGCAATAAAACTTTAAAAATAAATAAAAAACAAATATTGTAAACTTAATAAATATTTCTAACGATAGCAGATAATTTCTTTCTGCTTTAATAATTAAGTTATTGATAAGAATAAAATCGGCCATCACAATTAGGTACATTGACCCTAATAAAACACCGTGTTTCAAACCTTAGCTAAAGAAAATTGAATTATCATCTGATATTGATATCAAAAAATATATACAAACCAATAATTATCAAAAGAATTTTATAAACAGACTTTATTTCCATGGGAACTATCAAATTGTGTGTATAAATTTTAATTAGATCAGTGACGATTTGTGTGAAAATTAGTGATTTCTATGGAAGCTAATTCGAATCTAGACACTTTCCATAGATTGATGAATAAAATAAATAAAATCATACCCAATCTTGTCATATGATCATATTGTGGCTAATTTGTTATCTTTATAATGGATTATTCAACTGAAATTGTATACACCAGCCATCCACACACCAGAAGTATACCCACATATATCAACACACCAATCTTGAGAAGCATTTAAGAGGCACGAATAGGATTAAAAAGGCATTAGAATGCAGGATAAAAATATAGAAGACTTGAACAAAATGTACACAAACTTAAACCCAAACTTCTTATTCCATGATAAGTTGGACTATAAAAACTTATCCTATTATTCCTCGCCAGAGCCAAATCATCAGAATTCGTCCCCATTGGAGTATTCGAACTATTTTTCTTATATGAATGACCCTTATTTAAACACTTTGAGTTCGGGGCCTAAAGCTGTTTCTTCAGATCTCGGAAAACATTCCCAAAACAGCTACAGCTTTTATCAACAAGAAATGCACCAAGAACCTCAATCATTGAATACATCTGGCATGCAATCAATCTTGAATTTGGAGACTATATTAAGCTGGGAATCGAGCAGCTCTGGTAAGTCGCACACTTTACCTATCATCAAGAAAAAACGAAGCCAAATCAAGTCGAACTTGAAAAACATGAACAGAAGATGTGAAAGCTACATTTGTGACTATCAAGGTTGTAATAAAGTGTTCACTAGACCGTACAACTTGAAAGCTCACACAAAGATCCATACACAAGAAAGACCATTTATTTGCTCTGTTTGCCACGTTTCGTTCAGTAGATTACATGATATGAAAAGACACACGAGCTTACACTCTGGTATCAAACCTTATGCTTGTCCTCATTGTGATAAAGCGTTTGCAAGATTGGGTAACTCAGGCCATTGCTTAATATTTTTAGATGCTTTGAACAGACACATCAAGAAAGACAAGAACTCCTGCAGCACTGTGTTAAGAACGGAAAAAAGAAAGAAGAATGTAGTTAGAAATGGCTCTAAAGGATCAGATGTACATGATTTAACTCAATTTATGGATATCCCGTCTTTTGAATCTCCTTCTTCGGTTTCTCAATATTGAATCTGGGGTTTAATAAATTTTTTCTGTAAAATTTTCTATACATGACATTTATTTTCGTTCAGAGTAGTCCCCAATAATTGGTTGAACAATAATCATTGAAAATTTGATTGAATTAAGAAGATAATCAAAAAGTGACTACTCTGAACGAAAATAAAGTGCCACATTATTTGTGTGTGAATCTTACCAAAGCTTTGGTCCACACCTTTTGTACCACTCCAATTGGCGCTACACACCAAAATTCAATGTCACACCAAATATAATAGGGCAAGAGTTATTTTATAGCTATTTTAAACAATTATAAATAGTGAAAAAATAAGAATAATCAATTTATTCTGCAAATATTGTTTAAAATCCTAACAAGGCAGATGAGATTCCAATAAACAACAAGCTTGGTTTCCAACTACTAGCAGAATTTCTTTTACTAGTCATGGTGGAGCCACCTAATTTACTATGAGAACTATCCTTGTTAATCGAGTGACTAGAATGACTGCCAGAATGACTGTGTTTGGCTTCTATGGTGGCCAAAGAGAATAAAACAACGTTGATAAAATTCATTTAACGAAAATTCGACGAGGATGATTTATATAGTTTGTGTGATTCAATCATTACAGGTTAGACTCATGTGATTAATTAACCTTTGTTTTGCTTGATAAATCATAAGAAATGCAGATGTCATCAAATAAGGCAAACAATTTGGATAAAAGAACCTATTTTTAAATTAAAGTTAAAAAGGTTTTATAAAACCAAATGAGGTTTAATATATCATAATCAATTCAATAAATTACTCAATGATGCTTTACTCTTTTTTTCTTCTTTAGGTTTAGGCTCTTCTTTCTGAGGTGGAGCTTGATCATTAGAATTCATAAGATCAAAAATAGACGATTTCGATTTAACCGAACTATTATTAGAAGGTTGAATATAAGATGTTTTCTTTTGAATAATAGGTCTAGATTGATTTTGACAAGGCCTTCTTCCATGTTGATTAGGCATATTATTGATATTACTTTGATTAGATTGTGAAGTCTTTCGGTTTTGAATAGGATGGGGGTAGTATTGAGGTTGTACGTTTTCATTTGGATTATAATTACCTCCTTGAAATTGATAGCTAGCTTTTCTTGGTTGTTGGTTAGTATGGGTATAATTAGGCATGGGATTAGATTGTACTGAGGTAGAAGATCTGTAAGGCGGGATATTCTGTGGTGCCATATCACTATAATTTGTCATAACTCTTTGAGGATGTGGCGGATTTGCCTTTCCTCTTCCTTTAGGTGTCGCATGGCTATCACTTCTGGGTTCTTTGCTAGCTTCATATTTCTCTTTAGATATTTGAGCTATCTTTGCGAGATCTATCTTAGCACTATATTCTTCAGTTATCAAATCTAAATAAGATTGTATAATTAATCCTGACTCAGTCGTAGGATTTAATTGTCTAAAATATTGACATATAATATACCTCTGTTCATTGAGAAGTAATTCGTATAAATCTTCGATAACTTTATAAGAAGAAAATAGTGTCGCCGTTCTAGAGAAATCTTGAATTCTATGATTTAACTATTGTAGTATACTTTGTGTCAACTATGGTCTGTTCTTTTGGCAACCTTTTTATGTAAAAAGATAAATCCTTTAACTAAATATTAAATTATAATCAAAAACTTTAACGGGTAAAGCATCTAACCAAAATAGGTCTTCTAAATTAGAATCGGATTCTTTTTTGGTTTTCTTCTTCTGTATATCTTTTAGAAAGGGAAATTGAGGGAAGCTAAGTTCTTTATCAAGAACCATGATATGTAAGTCTATGATAATTAACTCAATACTTACTTTCTTTTTTGTTAGAAAAGCTTAAGATTGAAATGATGCCGTCCTCGAATAAAAAAGCTACGATACTATCTTCCACTAAACTCTCTTTTAATAACAAATATTCTTGGTTATCCTAGAAAATCAAAATACATAATACTTTAATAGGTTCGGTATTAATCTTGTTCAAATAAGGAATATTCAAAATGTGTTCTCTTTTTGTAAAAAATAATATATTAAAATCTAAATTGTCATTACAATAGTGTGATACTTTTGAATATTTTATTTTCTTCATTTTTATATCCTATTTTGATAGGTATTATTAGCTCTCCAAAAATGATGTTTGCATCCGCTTCTATCATTTTGACAAAAATTTGAAGTAGAATGTGGGGAATCGAAAAGCAAGGAATAATTGGATTAATTAATACAGTATCATTATAGCCTATAATTTTATATAGTTTAAACCATAAATAATTAACTGAGTTTTGTAAATATAAGGTTATGGTTCTTGTTAAAAATTTACACGAAACTGCAAATGTAAAATGACAAATGAGAATATATTGACAGAATTAAAATGCTAAATTTCTATATTTTTATAAATTTTTTAAACAAATTTAATATTTCCAGTCGACAAATAAATGATTTCGCATTCCTAGTCGACGATTTTACAGATGAATACACAAGGACTCAAGAAATCGGCATCGTAAAAAACAACAAAAACATACATTTAGAATCATATTGATCAACAATAATTACAAAATATTATTGTTAAAAAGGTATTTTATAATTTAATAGTTAAGAAACTCAAAGATTAGTTTTAAGAATTCTCATGTCTTTCCAGGTAATTTTACAACTCTATAAATTATTAGGAGGAAACGTAGATAAAGAAGATAATGAATACATGACCAAAGATAAGTATTCATAGTATTATTTAGTTGCTTTCTTAGATTAAGCTTATACAAAATAACGGCCATCAGGGAATTATATGAAGAGACCGGGATACTGTTAAATGGAAATAAAATACAGGAAACTAAACAATCAGAAGTAAATTAGTTTTATTAAAAGTGTAGACTTGTGATAATGAAATCAAAAAACTAAATGATTTCCTTTATAAATCTATAGATTTGTCAAAATTAGTTTACTTCAGTAATTGGATAACACCAACGACTCTTTATTCTAAAAGATACGAAACTTACTTCTTTTTACACAAATATAATAATAAGGAGGAAACTTGTAAAATCGATAACTCAGAAGTTATCGATTTTGGTTGGTTTAAACCCGAAGAAGCTTTGAAATTATTCAAGAATGGAGAAATATCATTATTTCCACCCCAATATTACATCTTAAAACAGTTGACTTCATTTAATAACTCTGATGATGTTTTGAATTATTTCAAACAGAAGCAATCCACTGTTATCCCGTTTCTCCCTCTGCTATTGCCCACGAAGATCTCTGAAGTTAAAGTTTCATTGCTTCCAGGAGATTATCAATACGAATCAGGGATCGAATCAGTAGATTTAGGAAGTGCTAAGAAGGATAAAATGCATCGTATGATTATAAAGATGGAAAATAATTATATAAAAGAGATCGAATTAGTCAATACACTTACAACGAATAAATTATAATCTTTATTGGATTATATTTCATTGAAAACTGCAATTCAGTCATCTTCATATTCAACAAATGGACCAAAGCTAATATCCGAATCATCATCCATACGATTATGAACTCTTCTAGAAGAGGAACCAGAAGACTTAAAAGACTGACCACGAGTAGAAATGGAAGGCGAGCTCTATAAAATATCAATAGATTTTTAGGAAAAAACCTTCTGATTTTGTACACTAATCGTTTGTTCCTTAGCTGCCCTTTCTATATTTCTATTGCTCACCTGTACATTTTCTAACTTCCCAATTAACTTCTTCATATAATCTCCTTTGTTGCTAGGAGCTAAATGGGATTCTACAACAGAATTCAATAAATCAACAACCTCAACAATAGTGATATGAAACATATCAGTTTGAATCTACAAAGATTATGATTGAATGAACTAATTGATATATAAATTCTTTAATCTCATTGAAATCGATTTCTGTCACATTATTGATCTCTTGGATGGTTATTCTCTGATAAATAGTCAATGCATTCTTTAATTTCTGCATTTTTAAGGCTTTTAGAGCCCTTTTAGCTAAACCGAGATTATTACTCTAAGCAAATCACGACAAAAACAAGAGAAACCTGAGTAAAAACTTTCTTATTCGATTCAATGTATTCTTCAACTTTATGAATCGTTTGGGTTCGAAGTCTCGTATCAAATTCTTTATAATGTTTGATCAAATCTTCAAAGCCTTTTGAATTTATCATTACAGCTAATTTTGATAAAGGAATCAGCTATAAAATGTTTGTATGCATGATAATACTTTTCCGTATAAAATATGAGAAATCAATACATACTTCTTGTAAGCTTCAAGTTGAATGATGGATATTTTTTGAGAAGGCGTTGACATAGTCTAAAAATAAACAAGTAGTTTAACCATCAATAAAGATTCGAAAGCATTGTAATAATTATCATTTCCGATTGATATCAAAGCAGCATAATAATGATAGCCCAAATAGGATTGAGTATCATCAAGAAACTATTTATAAGTAATTTTATATGTACTAATGTCGAATCATTTTCAAAAAGATCTATATTGGTAAGAAATTCAGCTTCTTTGTAATATTTACATCTTTGGCAGTTCTACAATTTAATATGTTTTAATACCATAAGAACAATGAAATAAAAGGAAACAATATGACAATCCATTCTTTTTGCTAAGTCCAGAGCTAAATTCGCGAATAGTAAAGGCTAAAATTGTTAAAATAATGATGGATACACTCATTTCTCTATTAGAAGCAAAACTATTGATACTCTCTACGAATTCCATAACTAAAATTATAATAAATTATTCAAGCTACATAATTCTACGCATTTAGAAACGACACTCAATTCTGCAAATTCACAAAATGCCGCAGTACATTCTAAAAGTGTTGAACAGTTTATATTAACAAAACTATTGGCATATTGGAAGTTTGTAATGCTAATAAATAAATAAAAACACTGGAATACAATAATCGCAAAAAGAAAGGTGTAGAGCTAGGAATATTAAAATAATCTATCAAAGCTTCAATCTGGTCATTTTCTATTAGAATAGTTTGTAAAGCTGGTAAAATTCTTATCATTTTAGTTGCTTTTATAAGTTCAGTATCATTTTTGAAGTTTCGTAAATTGCTTATTATCTTGTGTATTTCTTCCATTTTCTACTGATTTCACTTTTTAGATTAATTGAATAGAAAAATGGTTAACAAGTATTTAAAATGAGTTTGGTATCAAATATTCTATAAAGTGTCCCATCTATTTTTGGTTTAATTGATTCTCAACCCACTTTATTAATCGAGGTTTATTCACATTTGGATTTTTTGATGTATTTTACTATTACGCCCGTTTCACGCAAAGAGGTAAAGGAAAAAATTTATTATGAGATATAAAAAGATGAAAGTTTGTAGTTTATATATATGAACCTTCTACTTTTATTACATCGCTCTATCTTTCAGCTAGCTGCTGAATACCAT